>APFE030561587.1:97574-134341 GCA_000404065.3 Pinus taeda | reverse complement strand
ACTGTCCCGTAGGTATGTACTGTCCTTGAGGTTGCCCCCCAGGCGCAAACTGAGTACCTTGAGGTTGCCCCCCAGGCACAAACTGAGTACCTTGAGGTTGCCTCCCAGGCGGTGACTGGCCACCTTGAGATTGAGGATTGGGAATAGAACCTGACATCATGAGAATATATTCTACACTCAACGGTTTAGTACCATTATTTCCAGTTAATAACCCTTGTTTAATAGGTCGAGGAGATGCTCCCAAAAAAGTACCAGAAATGGACTGATACCCAGCGGGAACAGAAGGACCACTGTACAAAAAGGCTTCCGGAGATTGAGAAAACATGGACGACTGTTTTGACATATTTAATGGAGGATAGTAACCTCTAGGTGTTGGGTGATAAGAAATACGAGGTGGTGAAAAACTTAGTCCCGGGTTTTCCAAAAAATTAGTCATGAAATATACCAAGCACTGCTCCTAGGTGGACTGTAAAAGATTGATTCACGCTCCCTAAGGTCTAAAACAGGTCGATCTTCTGGAATAGGGATGCCTTTTTCTTTTTCCGGAATAGCAAGTTCTTCAATAGCTATTAGTCCAGAAGGAAGATTTTGGGTAATTATTCTTTCTACCCTAGGTGAACTAGGACCACTAGAAGCTGGAGAGGCAAACCCTGATATTGGAGTAGCAGCAATTTTAGATTCGGGTTCAGATATTTCAGTTTCTTCACCTATATCACTAGTAGATGAAACACTACCAGTAACTTCTGAAATAGACACAGACTGTGCATTGTAATCTGCTATTAAAGCTAAAAAATCAGGATATACCACCAAGGGAGACTCTCCTTTTTCAGGTGACCCAACTCTACTGTCTCTAGGAGTTACCAGGGCCCATAACCCTTCAGGCTGGCTTGGTGAAAACTCAGAAGGTTGGCCCTGAAGTCTACGGGACTTCCTCGGTAATTCAGCCACGGTTAAAAATTTTAACTACTTCACACGAAAACAAAGTAAAATCTCAATGAAAATGACCTAAAGCCTCTAAAGAACCAAACAAATTGAATCACACGCCTAAAGAATCTAGGAGATCAAACCACACATAAACAATAACTTTCTGTACTAAAAACACTAGTTGGTGATGAAATCCAACTTTGCAGAGTTCAATACAGAAATAGCGCTTGGAACAGTTACCCCGACAACCTGCTTAATCAATAAACTAGCACAAGTTTCTCCACTAAACCATCTCGAGTGAAGAGAACCCCCCAGAAAATCCAAGTGAGTCTAGCCGACGTTTGCTCCAGGTACAGTGGGATCTTCCCACCACCGCCACCTTAGGAAGAATCCTATAGAATATGGTCACTATGGTTACCAACAGAAACAAATATACCTGGGGGAACAGTCTATGATCCGATACGCACGCAAGGGCAGAGTAGCAAGCTCAATCCCCTTGAAGGCTCCTTGACATAATCCAAGGTTTACCAACAAGTGACCCCAAGCTCCTTGACAATGGTTAATCGGAGGTTTACTGTTTTTAATACGTGAATACTTCTAAAGATCAAGTGTGGATGTAGAGTTGAAGACAAGGTTTATCCTCTTGCTTCTTGTGATGATTTCCAAACTTTGAACTTAAGAGATATTAAAACGTGCTATCTACAAAATCAGAACTTGAATAAGAGTGTAAACATGCAGCTACATAAACCAAACTGAAAATGAAGTATTGAAAATGAGATTACTATCTCTGTTGTCCATATAATTGCAAAATTCAAATCTAATAAACAGTTGCAACTCAAACCAAAAAGTAAAGAAACTGGAAACTGGTCAATGATTTCACCCATAATCACAACATTTCGCCAATTAACTTCTAAAATGGGGTTAAGCTAAAGGCTCCGGAAATATCATCATATGGCATGAAAAGGATGACATCTAAATTATCTAATTTGCAAACTAATGAAAGCAAAGCCATTTACTTCATCTATAATCACAATATTTCATCAATTAACTTCTAAAATGGGGTTAAGCTAAAGACTCCAGAAATATCATCATATAGCATGAAAGAACTGACATCTAAACTATCTACTTGCATACTAATGAAAGAAAAATCAATTACTTCACCTATAATCACAATATTTCGTCAATTAATATCTAAAACGGGGTTAAGCTAAAGACTCTAGAAATATCATCATATAGCAAGAAAGAATTGGCATCTAAACTATGTACTTGCATACTAATGAAAGAAAAATTAATTACTTCACTTATAATCACAATATCTCGCCAATTAACTTCTAAAATGGGGTTAAGTTAAAGGCTTCGGGAATATCATCATATAGCATGAAGAACTGATATCTAAACTATCTTAAACAATAAAAAAATCTCACTAAGTAAAAGCATAAACAACTGAAATTCAAAACTAAAGTTCAGCAGAGGAAGCAAGTCTCAATATCACCACTTGATGCAAAAATTACACTAAGAAGCTCGAGCATAACCAGACTTAAAGACCTATTTTGAAGTATACTTATCAGTGTTAGTAAGAAACGTGACAAGCTATAAAAACATGTACAAGATTAGAATGATTAAGATCATAAGCAAAACATGAGAAATATACAATTTGAATGAGAGAAAATATACATGAACATATACATGAAAAACTATACAAAAATGAAAGAAGGGACCTCAGGTACACAGGGGCCCTCTGCATAGCTTTGGACTAACATGTTGTTACTTCAAACCACGCTTGAATAACCATGTGAAAAACAGAGTTTTGTATTATGAAACAGAGTAATATGTCTCTCGGTTACAGAACAAAAAAATAATGTTGAAACAACAATATCAAGAACTAACTATCTGTGTTGCAAACACTTATATTTATAGAGAAAATGGATAACTGTATCTCAGAGGAATTTCTTCAGCAATAGACATGTGAATAGGTCAAAATCCAAGGATTCAACCTCTTGGTTGCCATAAGCAGTAAATCTATGCGAGGTGGATGTTGGATTGCGTTATGGAGATGACATGCAGGTGGAAAAAACAGATCCACGAGTTCAAGAATGGCTTCGGGCTTCTTTTATGTGTAGGAATAGAGTCCTGGTTGGCATAGAACTCTCAATTGACCTCCCTTTGACCGGGACCTTTCCTTCCAAATTTGGCTAAGTAAATAGGACCCCATCCATGTGTGGATAATTACTGAGCTGCCCATGTGTCTCATTCCGCCTACTGACACCTGTAACCAGTAGAACAATGAAAACGGCTGCGGAATTGCTAGTTAGTTGTAGAAAGTGGCTACATTCCATAGCTGATAAACAAAAACTAGATAAAATAGCACACACAATGATATAATTTGAAAATCACTCAAATACACTCCTAAAATCAACATGTAACAACTTTTGATAGCTTAGGATGCACTGACATGGGAAAATAGAAGAGAAAGGGTTTAAGAAAATGCTTGGAAGAGAGGTAGTTTTGCGGCTCAACGGTTATCAAAGAACCACACATGACCTCTATAGGGGATCTTAGGCCTCTATGGGGGTTCTTGATCCAATATTGGTATGTGAGTGGGCTTGGTGTTTCCTAAGACTTGATTTTATGCATATACTAAATTTGAAAATGGCAATGGTATAACTTATCTTCTTTAACAAAAGAGATTTAATTCTCATAAAAAATATTTGAAATTAATACTAACAATGAGTCCATTAAGAAAGTTATAAGAAAATGAAAAATGTATAAACCTCGTTGGTTGTGAGTGATTTAACTAATTACAACTTGGTAGAGATTTATAGATATCATTAACCCAATTGCAACAAGTTGTTAATTTTAGTTTAAAATGGTGTGTTCCATCCTTAGCACAATTACTCCAATGATCCTTAAGCAACCAAATTGTTGGGAGAAATAATGAGAGGGGGGGTGAATCAATATTTTTAAATCATTAAAATTTTCAATTTCATATCCAAATTTTTGTATGTGACTTTACTGAAGGGAACCTGCATATGTACATGACTGTTATTCAGATAACTAGCGTATATCCAGTAAACTTACTTTTTAGTTAATTCATCATCTATTTAACTTGAGCCAGTGTACCAATACCTCATTAAACATTAATTAAATAGTAACCATGTGTAGTAAGAACAAGATAAACCATCACACATAAGCAACATATCAACACACACGAACACTAGGATTTCTAGGTGGAAACCCAATGTGATAAAAAATTGTCATTGTTGTCATCTTTGTCTTCATATTTTACTATAATGAAAAACTTCTTACAACCTTGTACTAGCGTAGACTCATATCAGCACAAAGGCACCCACTTGTAGAAGGCTACAACCTTCTCTCTTTCTTGAACACCTACTAGAAGGGATCTCCAACCCTCTGATCTCATTTACAAGCACCCACCAAAAGGGATCTCCAATCCTTAGATGTGATTTACTAGCTACCACTGGAAGGAAGCTTTGATTTCCTCTTTGAAAGCTCCAACCCTCAACACCTCTATGGACCACGTTTCATAAATTTTCATATTGGATCCACCTGCTACGAAACATCTCAACTTGTAGGCCATGTTTCATCAAATTTTTAGATTGGACCCACTTCCAACATTTAAGCCCAATACCAAATATCAAAATTTAAAACTAATCACTACAATTTAACCATTGAACCAACCAACCACTAAATTAACTAAATCAACCAGTCACTGAATAAATTGAAACTAAAATCAATCAACTTAACAACTAGAACAATTAGATAACTATAACCAAAGGACTTATACTGAACCCAAACACTGCATCGACTTACTGAATCAACTAAAATCCTTGGTCAATAAACTATCAGAATATATATGCTACTTTAGTGTAGCAAACCGACGTGTAGACGTGACTTCCTTGACTCATACTTGCATACAAATCTCAAAACATTGGACCCTAAAACTAAATCACTGTCACTCTGAAATAAATATTGAATCATACACAAATCCACTGCATCATTCTGAAATAATCACAGAACCATCACTGAAATTCAATCACAAATAGCCACTAGCTTCATCATTCTTCAATCAATCAATCCTCAATCAAAACATCACTATTAATCTGAGGTCATTAACTAATACTTCATTAACAAATAACAAAAACACATCAAGACTGATTAAATTGGTCAAATATCCTTTTCAACAAAACCCTAGCTTCTATATGAGCTAAAACATTTATGCGTGTATACACGCTTCTCCATAATAAAACCCACGTATAGATATGAATGTATGCATTACTTACCTGTGTTAAACGTGTGTGTGTACGCACCTTTCAGGTTATCAAACTCGCATACAAATCTACAATTACTAGCACAAAAGGTAATTGCATCACTAAATTTTAGATATGCCCAAATCACGGGATACATAGAAAAATCATACATCAAGACACTATCAAATCAACCCATAATCAAAACTATCATCTCAGATCTATTGGATCTGATCCATCATCAAATTCCCTAGTGCATAATTAGTTTTAGATCCAACAAGTTAATAATAGCTCATTACATGCATACTTGCTTCAGATCTAACTATTCATGAAAAAATCATCACTTGCATACATCAAACACTTTGATATTCATATCCTTATATAGTGTAGCCCCTGTCCAATACCATATGTCAAAACCATACTAATTCCGATGGTATTCTTAGATGGGATCAAATATTCATTGTTCGACTCAATACCACAAGTTAATACCATGGTAAGGACCCTTGGTATTTAGAATACCATGGTGTAGAAATTGTATGTGCCATTCCTTATTCATACCTGCATGTGTGCACGACTTTTCTTCACAGAGCCCGCATTTATTTCTTGAAAATTCATCTTTATGATTCCTTTGTCTATGAACTATTATTCCTTTTTCCAACACGTGTAGGCACATCCTGTTGACATATTCATCAAGTAGGTTTCCATAAAAGGAAAAATCATCAAGTAGGTTGCCATAGGTTGTCGTCAAAAGACAACACATCAAGTAGGCCATAAAGGACAACACATTATTCATAATTCCAACACCAATATAAATTTCAATTTAGAATTCTAATAGCAATCACATTTACCATTAATCACATTGATAGTACAAGTAGATAGAGCATGAAACAAAATGCAGAAGACAAGCCAAAACAAGAGGCTACTAGATTTAGTGGATACTAGGGAAATACCCCTGTGCAGGGAAAACCCTTTGATAAATTCTTCTTATTATTATATCAAAATGTTCAACACAGAGAGATAGTACAGTAGACAAAATTGACTTGTCAAACTAAAGTCAAAACAACCTTGTCAAAATATTTGATTTTTTTCAGCAATCAACAACACTAACCAGAAAGTATTGTTGGTCAAAATAACAATAGAATGTCCTCCAAATAGATCAATCTTCCCCAGAAAAACTTGGCCTGATCAGAAGGTCAATGTTAGACCAAAATGGTTTAGTCAAACTCAGTCAAAGGAGAGAGAAAATTGTTGTAATTTTCTGTGGTCAACCTGTAATTTGGTCTATAGTTAAAGAGCTCAGAAAACCTCAGTTTTTGTGTCAAAATTTGTGGCATGCTAATACATAAATATCCCCAAAATATCGAAGTCAAATGATTCCCATAATGTGTTAGTTAACACTGGTCAACGCTAGTCAAATTTAGTCAACTCTGTAATTTCGGACCTCTAATTGATCTTTTGAAATTCATCCTTCTTGATCCACACATGTGAGAGAGAAGAATTCCCAATGTAGTACAAACCAATGAGAGAAGGAGAGAGAATGTGTAAGTGATGAAGATGCCAAATGAGGTGAGAGGTCACTTGTATTTATACAACTCGTTATGGGTGAAGAGACACGTCCATTGGGCTTCTTGAGCCTACATGATGATGTGGTCAACCTGAACAATTTGCAAATATGTGGGAATAAATTCAAAATCACACTTCTTCTTGGCCAAGAAAGATGATCTTTATATTAATTTTGGTCCTCTCAAAAAGAGGAATTTAATGCAATCATCATCTCCATCAAATGAGTTTTCCCAAGGCGGAATTTGGCCCCAGTTTCCAATTTTAACACTCCCTCTCAACTAAGGAGAATTCCACTTGCCAATCCATCCATCATCGTCAATCATCATGTCATCATCTACCATCCTTGTATCTCATCTCATCTATGTTATGTTGATCCGTGATGTAATAATGAATAAGAATTGATTGAGAGTGAGTCACAAGACCTTACCACTCTCCACTGAAGAAAGTCAGTCTAGAGGTAAAACCTTAATTGATCCAAGATCAATTTATTGCAAAACATGCACCGTAGAAATAGGGAGTACAACAGTACATGATGCATCCATCGGTAGTGCTATGGTACCTATCGACATTTCCTAACTCATCGGAAAGATGAGAGGTACTTCGCATGAGTCTTAGACTACATGGGTACGATGTATGCTAGGGCATCAGAAGGAGAAGGTGAACCACCAATTCTACTCATATTCCATAGGATAAGGTCAACCACGCATCCTATGCATATGTCAATCATAGGGGAAGGTGAACCACACACCCTACACACATGTTTCATCATACGTAGGGGAAGGTGAACTACTCAATGTATCCAATGTATGTGATGAGGCTCGACCATAAATTGATTCAACATATTCATAGTGAAGCATATATCCAGTTAGAATTTTACCAAGAACATAAGGGTCACCACAAGTTGTTGATACTCATTGTTTACTTTGAACATCCCAGTCAGCTTATCATACATCTCCTTAGATGTTCCCAAATCTGAAATATAGGGAACCAAATGATTTTGAATGGAGTCAATGATAATTCTCCTAGCATTGACGTCACCTTTCTTGTACTTTGCTTTTGCAGTAGTAGGTGCATTTGAAGGAGGCTCCACCACTTTTCCCTGCACATAGTCCATAACATCATTCTCTTCCAAAGTCAAATCCAAAGCCATAATCCATGCATGATTGTCATATTTTCCCTTAATCTTGTCCTTTAATTTGAAGAAAATGTAGTAGTTGTTCAGGCTACACCAATATTCTTGTCTAACAACTCCCTCTTAGTGATTTCTTTTCTCTCTCTTGCTTGGGATTTGTCTTCACCTAGGCTCTGATACCATGTTAATTTTAGTTAACAAGGGTATATTTTATGCTTAGCATAATTACTACAATGATCCTTAAGCATCCCAATAGAAATTTCAATTTAGATTTCGAGTAGCAATCACATTGACAGTAAAGTAGATAAAACATGAAACAAAATGTAGAAGACAATCAAGAAAAGAGGACACCAAATTTGGCAGATGTCAGGGAAAAACCCCAATGCAGGGAAAACCATTAGATCAATTATTCTTATTATTATCAAAATGTTCAGCAAAGAGCAAGAGTACAATAGAAAAAATTGACTTGTCAAATTCAAGTCAAAACAACCCCGTCAAAATCAGTGATTTTCTGCAGTAGTCAACAGGCCTAACCATAAAGTCAGTATCAGTAAAAGCAACAATAGAATTTCCTCCAAACAGTTTGGTCTTCCCTAAATAAACTCGGCCTAATCAGAAGGTCAAGGATAACCCAAAACAGTCCAGTCAATCTCGATCAAAGGAGAGAGAAATTTGTTGTAATTTTCTATGGTCAACCTACAATTTGGTCTGCATTCAAAGTGCTCATAAAACCTTGATTTCTATGCCAAAATTTACAGCCTTATGAGACAAAAATATCTCCAAAATATCTAATTTAAGTGATTCCCAGAAGGTGCTAGTCAATGATCGTCAAAATGTAGTCAACTCTATAATTTCGGCCTTGTAATTTAGCTTCTAAATTCGTCCTGCTTGATCCACACATGAGAGGCATAAGAATGCCCAATGTAGTAAGAAACAATGAGAGAATGAGAGAGAATTTGTGAGTGATGAAGATGCCAAATTAGGTGAGAGGTCACTTGTATTTATACAATTTGCTGTGGGTGAAGATACACGTCCATTAGGCTTCTTGAGACTACATGATGATGTGGCTTACCTAAATAATTTGCACATATGTGGGAATAAATTCAAAATCACACTTCTTCTTGTCCAAATGAGATGATATTTATATTAATTTTGGTCCTCTAAAATATGATTTAATGTAATTATCATCTCCTTCAAATGAGTTGTCCCAAGGTGGAATTCAGACCTAGTTGCCAATTTTAGCACAGGTACTAAAAATGAGATTAAAAAATAGAAAATCTATGTCAATACATCTAATAATAGTCTAGTGTCTGCATTTCCAAATAAGATAAATTCCAATGTTGAAAATTTATTTCCTACAAAATACATCTAGAATTCAAATGGAGGATGAAATGGTGTGGCAACATCAGTTAGGGTATTCTCCCATGTAGGTAGTGTGTTATCAAGCATATAGACTTGTTTGTGGGAGAAGGCCCCTTGAGCATTGCTTGTTCTTCTAGAATTGGTTTTCCCCTCATACAAACATCAAAAGTTGTGATTAAGTAATGCCATGTTACACGAGTTTCGAAAACAAGTGGGAAATAATCAAGTTTTGGGAATGGCTTAGAATTCCATTTACTCATTTTGTGTTGATTTTATAGATTTTTGGGTTTGTTAGCCAAGTTGGCCCCACTAAGGACCAATTTTGGCTGGTTTTGGTGCTTGACAGGTGCAAACATGCATTAGGAGTACCTAGTAATACAAAAAGAGTTTAGGGGTTTCTAGGGTATTCCGAGAATGCTCACATTCTGGGTGAAAACTAATCGCAAACTTTGGGAACATAACCAACATTGTCCCTTGCCAAACGTTTGGGCCACCAATAGATTTCGAAGCACATGAATAGGATAGTTCAAGACATCCCTCTTTCATAGAAGGATAATGACATCTATTATTGACTTTTTTACTCTAGCCTACAATTTTTCTATAGACTTTTTGCATATAGACAATTCACAGTCCTTTCGTAGGGACATTTACTTTTTTGTTCATATATTTTAGTCTACTTACGGCTACAATCACCCTACACATGGTTCCTTTTTGCTATGTATTTATGATGAGATACAATTTTTTATGATGTTATGTTATTATGTTGATCAATAGCCTTATGGGCTATGAACAACCTAATCAGATATATTATCATGATCAGTTAATATTATTTGTTGGACAAGGTATAATGCACTAAATGCATACATAAAATGTAATTTTTTATTTACTTATAATGGAAAGTTACGATTATTTTTTCATAAAAAAAAATATTGACTTTTAATTTGGATATATGGATGTACTTGAGTTGTTTGAGATTTATTTTGTAACATAGATGATGTATGAGTCATTGTATAACTCATCATTAATCTCACTTTGGGAATTATTCTCCAAGCCAACATTGGCAAGAAAGACATGAATATTGACATTAGCACTACCAAGGAAGAAGAGGGAAGAATCAACAACATTCAAGAAAGTGTCATCAAGGAACCATTATGCGTTAGAGGTAACTATAAAACACGAACAACTACTAAAAACCAATAATGCATAGAATCAAAGGGAGATATGCCCTGTAAAATCATACAATCAATGACTAAAACCAAAAGGAATTGATAGGATGGATGGATATCATCAATGGCAGTAACCAAGCCAAGATACAAGGAAATATTATTACTTAGTTTCATCACATGTGATGCCTTTCAGTAGAAAGGTTTGAGAAAATCTTTTCAAAGGGAGGAATATGTTATGACCCTAATGGCGCATAATCGGGTTAATTGCATATGTAATAGTGGGTCATCTTGGTAGTGGACCTACATGAAGAATGAGTGAGAATATGTATATATGACGGTCAAAAGAGGCATTACTAACACATGGACACATGATTTGGATATTATTGACTCATCATCATCATCACTTTCAGAGTTGTGCTCCACATATATATAGTATATTGGGTGTACATTGTGTATTTGGAAATTTATCATACTATTTTAACTTGTAAGCATTAGGTTGATAATATAGTTCCCATGCGGCTAGAGGGAAATTCTTTTAGTTCTACCAGAATAGAGGAGAAGGTAGCAACCCTAGTGCCAAATTCTCATCCAACTACAATGTAGTCCTACATGAATGACATAAACCATGGATACAGACCTAGTCTCTAATTGGAAGGACTTATTTTGAGATGGTAATGATATTCTGGAGTTACTCAAGATGGATGACATTCCACTTTTTCCACTCTAAAAGCATCGATATAGATGACAAACAATATGATGGTTCAATATAGATCATTTGCGAAGTCCACATTGTGCATGGAAGAATGGGGAAGCCAACCCATTTGTGAGAACTATAAAGGGAACTAAGGAAATGCAACTGAAGACCTGGTTTATGAATGGAACCTCAAAATTGGTGGGTTAATAGAAGGTGTAAGTAAATCTAGTTGACTCAATCATATGGCTTGGATAGATCGATTTTGAGCAATATGCCTTTCAATCTTCTGGTTTTGAGATTATGTAAGCCTTCTTGTACTACCCCAATAGCTTCATGAATTTGACGACCTTCTAGAAACCAAAAATGCTCTCAGGAAACCCTTTAGATAGAATCAGCTCGACCCTACAAGCAATGAATTTGGAAATGACCATATAGATGCAAAGGAAAGGGAGATGAGATGGAAATTATAAAAGGACTATGGATCATACAATTTTGGAATGAGGGCTATGAAAGTTGAGTTTAAAGGGGCCACATCCTACCAAATTTTCTTCAGTCCTCAACAACTATGATTAAATCACCTCCCAAAACGTAAAAGAGACCTAGAAATAATTCCAATGACCAACCATCCAGCTCGAGAATCTTGTCTTTGTAAAATGCATATAGGACCCTTTCCATCTCATCATCATAAACTGTGTCCTTTAAGAAAACTATTATCAGTATCATCCACACAACATAGGAATGCATGGGCTAGTTGTATCACTTCGTTTATAGAAGCTTCAACTAGAGAGTCATCAAAAGTGGTGGCCTTCCCCCCTCCTGATCTATTAGGCCCAAATGATGTTGATAACCTTCATCTCATTTGCAAAAATTTGGAAGATTATTATATTCTCAACCCCACATTTCAACCAGACTACTCTTCGTTTAGCCACCATAGGGCCTCCTTCTCATTAAGGATATTTCTTTTTGTTGCTTTCAACTATTACAATCGTTTCTTTGAGTCTTCTGATGCAAAACCCCCTCCCTCAAAATTATATAGAGTGCTTATATCTTCTTCCATTAATCTAAGTTCCACTTGTTATCTTTGTATTTTAAGGATGTACCACTGTAGTATTTCTATTTTGACCTTCTATGGGTTTTCTGCAAATTGGGCTACTATTGGAACTCTCAACTCCAAGTTTTATGGGATCCAATTTTCTCAAACCAAAGTGAGAAAGTCTTCATCCTTTAACCAAGATGCATTTAGCTTGAAATGGTTTGTTGAATTTTTAAATCCTACTTTGAATTCTAGTAATATTGTTTGATGATCATATTCTCCCCCACTCCCTACCCACTACCTAAATAGAGGGATCTTTTCTATCACAGGCTCCACCAAAAGAAACTGATCTAGATGCTTTTCAATCTTTTCATCCCTAGTTCGCTTGTTCCTCCAGGCGAGCTTATTTTCTACTAAGTCCACACCAAAGAGGTTATGACCTGAAAGAAGGTGTCATAGATAAGTTGTAAGAGGATCCAACTTGGCATGAGGATGTCACACTTATGAAGCCACTAGCAAGAAATTTAAAACTCCTCTACAATGAGGTTATTTATTGACATAAACAATTTCCTCATCAATAGGTCCCAAAAGGGAGTTCTATCCTTATAGGGACCATATATATCTACAAGAAGAAGGTCCATCCTCGATTCAGTGGAAAAATAAAATAAAAAAAAAAATAAATAAATATAAAAATAATAAAAATAAATAAAATTAAAAATAAAAAATTAAAATAAAAATAAAAAAATAAAAATAAAAAAAATAAAAATTAAATATAAAAATTCAACTCCAAGGATTTATTATGAGCCCCAAGAAATGAGAAATTCTATTTTTTGTAGATTAAATATGACCTCTAGACCTTTGGATCTTCCCCTATCATATGAACAAATAAAATTCCACCTTGGTAAAAGAAATTCTAACACTGGTGAAATTTTTTCTTCCTCCCCCAAGGTTTCTTAAAGAAGAAAAATTTTCAAGCCACAAGAATTCACAACTCATCTTAGGGCTAATTTTTTAGACAATCTTGCCAAATAGTGGTAATTGAAGGACTAAATTATCTTGAGGAAACTCCACCTAGGGTCCTCACTACTCTAAGCACTCCATCTATTAACAACTATTTGTTAGTGACAATGTCTAATCTAGCCCTTCATTAAGATTTGGACAAATGATATTTATGTCCCTACAAATGACCACCATAACTCAACACGGAAGAATCTCCTAGTCCTCCAAAAAAATGTTTGGATTGTGCCTTTGTAATTTTGAGGTTGAAGGTTAAAATGGGAATGGGAATCTGAGGATACTTCTTGAGCATTGGGCAAAGAAAATCATAGGGAAGGAAAAGTAGGGGAAGCTAAGGGCAATAGAAAATTCTCTTGGGAAGGCATAGGCAAGGGGGAAGAGATAACTTCGATCTGGGAATAAAGAGAGAAAAAATTCGATCCCATATCTAAACAAGAAAAGGAATTAATTAAATAAGCAACTAGGTGAGAGGGAAAATAAATATGTTGTGGGACGGTCATGGTGGGAGGTGAAGTTCATATATTTTCCTTGTTTTCTTACTCATAATCAATCTCCATATCCTACCATCCTTCATATCCATTATTACCAATAACTTATAGATGATTCAATGGAATTTATTACTCTAGAACAAGAGGAGTTGAGTTAGCAATCATATTCTGATCCTCAGGTTGTAACCCCCTTTTCCTACCTTCCCTTTGATCCTGTGAACCCTTTTGTGTTTTTAAGGGGATGGAACAATCCTAAGCTATATGGAAATGTTGATGGTACCTTCTACATTTGAAGGGGATCTCTTCATAAGCTATGGTATTTCGATGGGTTATACCAAGGTAGATCATTTTCATTTTTCATAGAGACCTTTGTAAGGGTCTAACTTTACCAAGATTTAGGCTAGAGACATGTATCCCATGGATAAAAAGGACATCTCCACATCCAAGAATTCTCCTAGTTTGTTTCCAATAGCTTGAAAAGTGTCTATCAACCAATATTATAAGGGGCGCCTTGGAAGTTGCACCCATATAGGAGAAAAATTGAGCCTTTCCCTACTCGCATCAAATAGAGGAAATGTTTTTTCTTCATCAAAACGACATGGTGTCTAAGCTCCGATTTTTCCCCATGACCTAGGAAGCTTCTTCCTCCAAGTTTAAACAAAACATAAACCAAAGTTGAGCAAGAGAACCCACCAAGGGCTATTCACCCTAATGGTTACCACATTCCTTGTTGGCCCAATCCCACATAAAATTGATAGAGAATCTCATCCCCCTCACCCAACCCACCACTACCAAATATTCCATAGACAAAATCTCTAATAATGGAACATCTTCCATAAGAGCAAGGTCGGGGTATTTTCTCTTAATCTTCACAGAATGACCCTTTTTCCATTTGTTGGCCAAGTAATTATGCCCATCAGTGTTTTCAAAGGCTCCCTAGACATTCGTCAAATTACCTTGGTTACAATGTATGCCCTATGTTCCTTATACAACATTATATGTGGGGCGACAAAGTGTGTTCTCCATAATTAGGGTTTCCTCCAAAAAACAACTAGGGAAATGCTCCAAGAATAAACGTCCTCCACATTTTCACCAGAAGCACCGGGAAAAGGTCCCCTAGACATATCCATAAAAACCCCACTTTGAAGCTGCTCAATTCCCTATGGATAAAAAACCCCAAACAACTCTAATGCATTCACTCGATCAATTTATAAGGTCTAACAAAAGACCTCCTTTGTGAGTGACCATGACATAGGATTTTTATCCCTATGGGAGCAAGGAGTTGTATTTTCTACCTCAAGCTAAAGACTAATTACTAGATCCTGTAAAAATCCCTAAGCTCGAAAATAAGGAAAGGCCAAAACACCTCCATCTGACTCCAAACATAGAAAAATTAGTTGAAGCTAAGGTAAACCAATGCCCACCCCCACAAACTAGCTACCTTCTAGCTCTGAAAAACAACATTTGGACCCCTGTTTGTTTGAACACTCATCCAAGCTAGAGGGTTAAGCCAAAATTGGAAAACAGAAGGAACAGAGGAGTAGTCTACAATGTCAACCCTCTGAACTTCACAGCTAAACCACATCGATTGTCAACAAAATTACCCTAGAAACAAACCCCCCCCCCCCATTTGCCCTTGACCTCACATTGTCTACAGAAAGAGAAGAAATTCCCCTTTCACATATGTTGCAAGAATTATTATCCTATACAATTCCATCATAGTTCCCTGTATCTCCAATTGTAAAATAATAATAATATAATAATTGAAAATTAACAATTATTAAAATTAAAATTAAATAAATAAATAAAATAAAAGTAAAAATAAGTAGAAACAAACAAATTTATAAATATATAATTGAAATTATAATAATTTAATATATTAAAAAGGAAATTAAAAAAAAATAAAAAAATTATAGACATTATATTCAACATGTATATAGTTAACAATGGAAATCTATTAGGTCCCTCTACTATTAGTGTATCCCCTTATCATTATTGTCATTGTAGCCCCTTATTATTATTTTTATGCCCATGTTTTCCCCATATTGTTATTATTGTGCCCCATAGAAGCCCATTATTGTTATTATTGTGTCGTTACATTATTATTGTTATGTCGGCTCTGATTATATTGTGACCCCTTAAACTCATATATATAGAAAGGAGGTTTTGTCATTTGCATCATCTAATAATTGTTCATTTGTGTAATTTAAAGGAGGTTTCCCCATCGAAGAGGTTGATCTTGAAGTTGATGACCTATCTTTTCTTCTATTTTGTGAGTTGGTTACATAACATTTGGTATCATAGGTTTGGATTCAAGGGTTTCGTTGCTCCAAATAGGTCATCGTGGAATTTTTGTTATAATTTGTTTTCAACAAATTTTCAAATGCTTACATTAAAACCCATTTGAACCAAAATCGTGATAAACCTCAGGTCCTAATTTCCGATCTTGGTCTTCTATATTTTCAGATATATGGTCCAGGGAAGTTAGGGTTTTTGCAGGCTCCCGAATTACATCCTAAATAGGTGACCTTGGGAAAAGCATCATAACTTTCTCTCTAAGGATTAGATTTACATTTAGTAAGAAATTATAAAAAGATGACGGATTGTAGTTTTATTTGTAGCGTTTTCAGGTCTGAAGATTGAAACAATGATACATGGCACGTCGTACAATTTATCTCTACTGAACTAGTCTATAATCAGGCCATCGTGGGAGATTTGGCTTCGTACTTTCTTGAAGAATCCAATCTTGATCTGACTTGTGGGTTTGAAAATAGGACTTAGAGGGCTACCAAAAAACACAATTTTAGATCTTGGAGATCTGAAATTATAGAGATAAAACATATTCAATATCAAGCTCCTACGAAGGAAAAAAATTGTGTGTAGCCTTTTTAAAAATTTGCATAAGTTTTGTTTGAAAAATTATTTTGAAGTGATTCAAAGGGCATAGTGAATCATAATTATCATTAATTGATTCCCCAAAGAAAGAAAATGGAAACACCTAGTGAGCAACCTGAAATATCTACCATGACTCAGGAAGAAGAGGAAGAAATGCGACATGATATATTAAAATTACGAGTCCAAGTGCAACAAATTTCACTCTCACAAAAATTAACAGAAGCTAAGATGGATGGTTTGAAAAAGGAATAATGGATAGCATGGAAGATAATATGGATGGTTTAGAAGAAAAAATGAAAGGATACATTGAATATTTGAAGAAAGACATGGAAAACTTGAAAGGAAGTTTGGCCAAGTTGCTACAAGAAATGCTTCCTAATGGCGAAAAGGTAGTAGAGGAAACTCATGATGAGAACAAAAGAAATCTTAATCATGATTTCATAGAATCTAACATTGGATTGATGATGAGCCTCATCATTCGGTAATTATATGGGCCTTAATTCACCTCCTAGCTTAGTCAAACCAACTATTCTCATAACTTATTGCATACTTTTGATTATATTTTGTTTATGAGATGAGTTAGAGTTGGATATTTTGCTTTGTGGTCTAATGTGCATCTAATGTAGGATTAAAGGATAAAAGAAAGGAATTTTGGAAAATACCTTGTTCAAAACTCAAATGGGACAAAGGAGAGGAATTATAAGAGGTAAATCCTCCTCATTTACTACCCCTCCTTTCGAATATTCCTCCATCAGCTCGGAGTGCAAACAGCCAAATCATGAGGACTAGAAGGTAGCCAAGCAAGTGAAACGCAAAGCACCAGTTTATCTCAAGTTTGGGAGTCGAACCTCCCTAATTTTAAGGAAGTCGTTGGAGACTTCAGATGGATAAGTAGACAGTCCTAGGACCTCAGCAGGATTCATATTTTTTTATTATAAAACTCTACTCTATTTTCGAGCTGCAAGACTTGTGACAGTTTTTGATGTCATCCATTATTTTGATAATAAGAATGAGTTTTGTTTTGAGCCAGCACTGACTTAACTTAGACGGCTGAAGATTTTGGGTTAGGGCCCAACCCTAGCATCCAAGGATCCTATTTATTGTACATGTATGCTAGCATAGATTCATAGTTTAATTGTTCATTTGCTTAGTAGTTGCATTTCCATTACAGCAGCGTAGATTAGATTGATTGTATGATAGTTTGCTTCCATTTTTTCCTTATTTCAATTAGTAGGTTAGCAAGGAGAAAAAGGATCACCATAAGGTTTTTAGTAGGTATCTCGGCCTCACTTCCTCTCTCTAGGACCATGACTTATGGAAGAGACCCTTCAACAGCCCCAAAAACACATATTTCTAGTTCTTGCATGAACTTTGGAGTTTGTTGTCTTTGATTCAATATTTGGTTCATGTTGCAAGGCATATTTCATTTTCATCTCTTTCCATATCCATTTCTACAATAAGATCTCACTCATGCTTTCATTCCCTTCATCAATTTTCTTCATGCATAATGTGGGCAATTGATTCATTATTTTCTAGTTTATGAAAATGTGTCTTGTTGCATATTTCTTGGAAGATACACATGTTTTAAGAAAAGTATTTACTTTAGGAGGAGACCCAGACTTCATCACCAGTAGCCACCTTCCACTTCATCCACCTTAGCCATCTCTTGTTCCACCATCACCCTCACTAGTTTTTTTTATCATTTTTCATTGAAATTCCCCTAGATGCATTGAGTGAATATAGCCATATCTTATCTTGGATATGGACTCCTAAGTGCTCATATACCTTCTAAAACCACATTCTACTCATCACACACATTTTCCAAGCTTCCTAAAACCTCCAACATCTCACAATTAGCTCTCGGTCATATCTTGTAGGTTTCTTGTAATTCCTACAGGATCAACCTATAGGTTTTCTTGAAACGGCCTATTTTGAGGCCAAATTGATGGGAAACCTCTAGGAATTCACAGAAAGCCTCCTAGGACCCTTCCACACCATCCAACCACTTCATAAACCTTTTAGCCATCCTCACTCACCTTCCATCCACCTATCACATCCACAAGAACAATTAATTTGCATATTTGCTTTTGACTAAAACAATAAAAAAAATGAAAACAGATTTAGTTTAGTTTTTTGGCTTACACATTAGTATGGTTTGATGCTCTTTACTTCTACAGCTCAGATAGTAGCATTTGTTTAGTGTTTATTTAACAATTCTGCTTAGCATAACTATTTAAATGGTTAACTAAGATATGGCGTGATTTAGCATTACATATTGTTTTCTTCATTTACTGCAGTAGAATAGCTCTCTTAGGGTAGATTTTCTCTCCTTCTATCAAAGCATCAAGCTTCTTATGACTCTATAGAAGTCTATCTTGGAACCCCTGGGGTCTCTCGCAGGGCAAATAGTGATAACAGGCAGGACCTTCACTTTTACTTGTGCATATAGCACTGTCACCCCCAAGTTTGTATGAATCCCGAGTTGATAAGTAAAGCTGGTAGCCCAGGAGTTGTAGCATCCTTGCTACAATACTGGCGCTCATTACTTCAAGACTCACCATGTTCCAAATATCGATATGTGGAAGTTTGATGGCAAGGATCTTGTAACATGGATACTACAAATGGAGCAATATTTCGATCTCCATAATGTGCAAAACACACAAAAGGTACGCATTGAAACTTTATATTTAGAACCCAATCAATTTGTATGGTATCGATCAATTTGATCTCATAAAAGAGTTGTTCCTTGGTTAATTTTTATGGATGAAATGATAGAAGATTATGAGGATACAAAAATCAACACCTTCTTTATCCAATTGATAAATCTGAAACAAAAGGGTTCAATGGTGGGGCACATTGAGGACTTCCAAAGATTGAATATAAGGGTAAAATATATTCCATAGGAGCATAGGATTGATGTGTTCATAGGGACTTTAAAGGTTAACATCCAACATGAGGTTCACCTTTGGGAATCTAATTCATTGGAGAAGGCATTCAAGGTGGCAAGAAAAATTGAAAGGAAAATTATGGAAACAAAGAAGCCTACCACTCACAAATATAAAGATGGAAGTGTTCCTACTCCTAGCCTTCCACAACTTACAAGGTTGACACCACAACAATTGGAAGAAAAAAGAGAAAAAGGGCTTTGTTACAGTTGTGATAGAAAATACACTAAAGGTCATAAGTGTGCTAAGAAGAAATTATTTTACATAGATTGTGAAGATGAGGAAGAAAAGGAACATGAAATCTCAAAAGAAGAGGATATACACTAGGAACCAATCCTAGAGAAAGAAGAAATGAATCCGACAATATATTGTAATGCATTGGCAGGAATTACCACTCCTCAAACCGTCAAGATAGAAGGACATATCATGAAGAAAAATGTAATAGTATTTATTGATTTAGGTAGTACCCATAATTTTATTCATTGTAAGATAGCCAAGGAATTAAATTGCTTCCTATCTTTAGCACCAAAGTTTCAATTGATGGTTGTAAATGGAGGAACCATAAATTTCTTTGGAAACTGCCATAATATCAAGATATCCATAGGAGAATATGTATTGAATAGTTCAATGCTTTCCATTCCAATGGGTGGTGCTAATGTTGTACTAGGAGTCCAATGACTACAATCTTTGGGTACAATAGCTTTTAATTTTCAAGAACTTTTATTGAAATGTTTTTTGGAAGGAAAGGAAGTTGAATTAAGGGGTATTGCATGGAAACATGGAAATATAATTATCTCTAAAAACATGACAAGTATTCTAAAGAAATAACAATAGGGCGTAATTTCACAATTATGTTCACTAGAGGTTCCCACATCAAAATCATCTATTTCTCCATATCTCTAAAAACTTTTGGACAATCATTCCAAGGTATTTGAGACTCCCAAAGGCCTCCCACCTATTTATGATCATGATCATCCTATTCATTTGATTCCAAGAAGCGTTCCTCCAAATAGCAAGCCTTACAGATATCCATATGCGCAAAAGAGTGAAATTAACATATGGTTGCAAAAATGCTAGAGGATGGTATAATTCAACCTAGTCAAAGTTCTTTCTCTGCTCCAGTAGTATTGGTGCACAAGAAGGATGGATCATTGTCAATGTGTCTAGATTATAGGGAGTTCAACAAGCTCACTATTAAATATAAATTTCCCATTCCTGTCATTCATGAATTATTGGATGAATTACAAGGAGAAATTTACTTCACCAAGTAGGATATTCATTCAAGATATGATCAAATCATAATGAAGACTGAAGGCATTCTGAAAACAACATTTAGAACTCATGAGGGTCATTATGAATTTTTGGTCATGCCTTTTGGACTTACCAATGACCTTCTAAATTTCAAGTTTTGATGAATTCCATTTTCAAACCCTTTCTTAGAAAATTTGTGTTAGTATTTTTTGATTATATACTAATCTACAGTAAGTCTTGGAAGGATCATGTTCAACATGTTGACAAGGTGCTCAAACTATTGGATGAGAAACATTTATATGAAAAAGACTCCAAATGTTTCTTTGGAGTACAAGATGTGGAATATCTAGGTCATACTGTATCTCATGAAGGTATTAAGATAGACCCTAGCAAAATTAAATCCATTAAGGACTTGAAAATCCCCATATCCATATAACATCTATGAGGATTTTTTGGGTTGAGAGGGTACTATCACAAGTTTGTTAAGAATTATGGGAGAATAGCAGCACCTCTAACAACATTACTAAAGAAAGATGAATTTTATTGGACTCCAGAAGCAACGAAGGAATCTTAACATCTTAAAGAGCCCATGTGCCAAGCACTGGTCTTAGTTATGCCAAACTTCACAAAAACCTTTATTGTGGAATGTGATGCCTCAGGAAATGGAATTGGTGTTGTTTTAATACAAGAAGGAAGATCCATTTCTTTCAAAAGTCATCCAATCAAGGAAAGTATTTACACAAAGCTATTTATGAGAAGGAAATGTTGGCAATACTACATGCACTTAAGAAATGGAAACCTTACCTAATGGGAAGAAAATTCAAGGTAAAAATGGATCATGATAGTCTTAAATAATTTTTAGAACAAATATTATCTTCAGAAGAGTAGCAAAAATGGGTCGCAAAGATGTTGGGTTATGACTTGAAATCATCTACAAAAAAGGGAAGAAAAATGTTGTTGCAGATGCACTCTCAAAAAAGGATGAGGATGTGGAAGCATTATTTTTTTTCATTTCTATTATCCAACCAGATTGATTAAATGACACAAGGGATGAATGGATGAATGACGAAGAAGTGTCGGCACTCATTCAAAATTTGCAACAAGATCCCAGTACATCTGATACATTTATTTGGAAAAATGATTCGTTATGGTACAAATATCTATTATACCTCTATAAGAATTCCAAACTCAAACAAAATATTCTTCTGGAATTGCACACCTCTCCCTTAGGAGAGCACTCAGGATTTTTAAAAACTTACCACAAGGTTAAAAAGGATTTTTTTTGGGATTGTCTTAAATCTCATATTCAAAAGTTTGTGGTGGAATGTTTGGTTTGCCAACAAAGTAAAGTTGAGACAATTAAGACCCTGGGTCTATTACAACCTTTATCCATTCCAAGTCAATGATTGGAGGAGGTTTCAATGGATTTTATCACAGGTTTACCCAAGTCTAAAGGAAAGAGTGTCATCATGGTGGTAGTTGATAGACTTACCAATTATGCACACATTTGTGCATTATCTCATCCATTTAAAGGCAACACAGTTGCTACTGCATTTATGGAAACAATTAAAAAGCTACATGGAAACCCAAAGATTATTATAAGTGACAAAGATCCCATTTTCACTGGAAATTTTTGGACCGGATTATTTTCTTGTTTGGGTAATCAATTAGCTCATAGCTCATCTTATCATCCCCAATATTATGGGAAAACTGAGATAGTGAACAAATGTTTGGAGTGATTTCTTCATTTATTTGTATCTGACAAACATACATAATGGGTTAAGAGGTTGCCTCTAGCTAAATGGTGGTCTAACACTTCCTTCCATATTGCAGAAAAAATGACCTCATTTATGGCACTTTATGGATATCGTCCATCGTCCATCATGTCATCTTTAAGAGAAAATTCTAAGGTTCAAGCATCAACAACAAGTTCTCCAACTCTTAAAGGATAACATCACTTTGGCATAGAATAGAATGAAACAAGCAGATCAACATCGCACCGAAAGAAGTTTTGATGTAGGTGACTGGGTATTTCTACAACTACAACCATACAAAAAAATGTCCCTCGAGAAAGCTAAGAAGGATAATAGATTATCACCAAAGTATTATGTTCCATACAAGGTGTTACAAAATATTGGTACGATGGCATACAAATTGGAGCTTCCTACTTCTTCTCAAGTGCACCAAGTTTCCATGTGTCATGCTTAAACAAGGTTATAGGTGACAAGCTCCTAGTTCAAACAATATTTCCAAAACTTGGATAGGAAGGAAAAATCATATTGGAATTGAAGCAGTCACAGAAACAAGAAATTAGCAACCACAAATTCGATTAATTTTAGAGTATCTAATCAAGTGTAAGAACTTACCCGCTGAAGATTCCACATGGAAGGATAAGAATTTTATATAGAAGCATCCAGAACTACTCAAGCATTGAGGACAACACCTTTTTGAAGGAGAGGGATATGTTAGGTCCCTATAATACTAGTGTATTCCCTTATTATTATTGTCATTGTAGCCGCTTATTATTATTGTTATGCCCATGTTTTCCCCATATTGTTATTATTGTGCCCCATAAAAGTCCACTATTATTATTATTGTGCCCCTACATTATTATTGTGATGTCGGCCCTGATTATATTGTGACCCCTTAGACACATATATATAGAAAGGAGGTTTTGTCATTTGAATGATCCAAGAATTGTTCATTTGTGTAATTTAAAAGAGGTTTCCCCCTCAAAGAGGTTGATTTTGAAGTCGTTGACCTATCTTTTCTTCTATTTTGTGAGTTGATTGCATAACAAAATCATGCCCAACCTACTCATAGTAAATCATAAACATCATGTCCATAATCAACATGGAGATGAACATACACATTAACATAGTCAACAAAATTAATAACTTTCAATAATAAATTCAATATGATTGTAATATTATTTAATATTTAATTTTTTTCCAACATTCAATTTTTAATATAGTTTTTATAATTTTTTTCAATAGTGTAACTATATTGTTTTTATGGTTTTTTGAATAGTGTAATTATATTTGTTCTTGGTTAACCTAGATCAACTATAGTTAGCCATAATTATCCATGGTTAATAAAAAAAAAGTATTTAATAAAATTTATATGTAAGAAGGTTAATAATATGTATATTTAAATTTTTTATAATAATGATGATGATCAATGTCCACCTAGACCAATGAGATTGGACCTTCCAAAAGAAATAGATTAATTAAGATTTTTTTTTTTATTTTTATTTTTTTCACTGAAGAGGAGGGAAAGAAGTCTTCCTAGATCAATATAGCTTTGTTGATTAAACAAGTCAAGAAGGTTGATAGTGTGGCAAATATTTTGGAAATGGGAACAGATGGTAGAGATATAAATATAAATACAAATATAAATATATATACTTATTGGACCAAAGGCACTCTCCAGCCCAGTATGGTAGAGATGTTGTAATGTAATGTTTAACATTTTCAATAAGTCAAATTACATATATACAGTCAAAAAACCAATTTAAACAACAAAAATCAAGATTTAGCAACAAATTTATCGAGAAATCCAAAAACTCATACTTAAAAACTATTCCATAAATAAATAAATCAAAATTAAACTAAATCAAAAGATTAATGCAATGTAATGTTAACCTTTTAAGAAAAATAAAAATAAAAATAATTCTATAAAAATAAAATAAAAATAAAAATAAAAATGACTCATGGTATTGAGAACCTATAATAGTGTTGGTGAAAATTCCATGTAATAAAAGTTAAAAAAAGAAAAATAATAACCACAGTTGATGGGACACTTATTCGACGCTGAATGTTGGGCAAGGCAACCTAGTGTGGGTGTTCATTTGGTTATTCATGGCTAAGGAAATAGGCAAAGGAAATGGCTAAGGCTTTGGAAACGAAAAATGGAATTTTTGGCACATTTATTTATGAAAATAATGGAAATTAGAAGAAAAGGGAGGTGAAAGGTCATAGGTTACATGTGAGGAGGAAAATGAAAAAAATAGAGGCCTCATTCATCAAAAGGCTTCTGATGATCATTTTGTAACCTTTTGTTAGTTCAGTGTTGGAGCTCTCTCATTATTCTCTCTCTCTCATACTCTTAGATACTTAGAGTTTTCTTGAAGCACTCTTGGAGAGTGTGGCATACTTGGATTCTTGGAGAAAGAAGGCAAAGGAAGAGAAGGAAAGGGTAATATAACATCAGGATCATCAGTTATAGCGAGATTTTCTTGCAGGTACCGAGTTGCAAGTATGTTTTCCTCACTATTTTTGGCATGCATGGCATATGCATGTGGATTTTGGTCATTATTTGTCACTAGCATGGAGGATTGCCTAGATTGACAGTGGAGTGCCTAGCCTTTCCTTTTCCTAGATAGTCGTAGAAATTGTGGGTTTATTTCCTTGTTTTGTGTTGGTTGTTTCTCACATTTCCTTAGCTTGGGTTGAGTTATTAGTTCCCAGAAGCCCTGGTTGGAGAAATGATTTGGAAGCCCTATAATAGCTTGGGTTGAGTTACTAGTCCTAGAAGCCTTGGTTGGAAGAACGGTTTGGAAGCCCTTGGTGGGTTGAGTTACTAGTCCTAGAAGCCTTGGTTGGAAAAACGGTTTGGAATCCCTTGGTGGGTCGAGTTACTAGTCCTAGAAGCCTTGGTTTGACAAATTCTCTGGAAGCCCAGCGACGGTTGTGAATTGAGGTACCAGTCCTTGAAACCTTGGTTGGAACAAACGCTCTAGAATCCATGGAAGGCTTAGATAGAGACCAATCTGATGATGGTTTTGTGATGTCCGACCATGAGGTGGAATTATTGTTTGATGGATTGAGGTGGATGGCCCTTGGAAGCCCTGGATGGTTTTGGAGTGATGTGTTCTATGAGATACCACATTCATGCTTAGAATATGGCATGGGGGTGAATGGCTGAAGATATATTTGGCTTAACCATTCTACGGTCAAGTGGAACGTGGAAGTCCCATCCCAGGTTTGGATTTTGCATCACCAATATGATGTTATTTCTCCTTGTATTTATATGAGTATCATAATGTTTTATATGTGGATCATACGGTTGTGATTTCATTGGTATTTATATTTATATTATGCTGGTTATATATATTTTTTATGACAGTAGCTATGTATGGCTCTCATCATGTTTTTACTTGTAAATGAATCAATAATGTAATTATGACCTAATGGATGAAATGGAAGTCAATGTGTTGATGCATCAATGCATCTTAGTGATTCTCATCTAAGTATGAGACCCCAATGCTCAAATATGTTATTTACTCCTATAGATTACATATTCGTGATATGTTCGACGAAATGCATGCCATGGCTAGTAGGGGTCCAGTCAAGGTCTTATTCAAGTAATTTCTTTTGCACTGTCCTTTCCTTGTTATCTTACTATTTTGAAGATTTCATTCTATTATGGATAGTGACCTGGGCTCTCGACCTGAAAAAGTGGCTCAAATCCTGGGTACATTGGCATAAAACTATGCAAAAAAGTCCTTAAACTCTGGCTTGCAAGCCTGTGAGAGCGTCCAGAGGTCACTGGGTGTTAGCATGCAAATAGCATGAGAGCGTTCAAAGGTCAAGTGGTCCAAAATATCAGTGGCATGTAGGGGCTGGTTGGTAGAAAGGATGGATTGGTTCCTGAGGGTCCTAATGCTAATGTTGAATGTCTCTATGGTGTGTTTTCATTAGTTCCACTTCCTTAGCATGACTTGGGAGGTTCAATCATATCAGAGTGGCCTCTCATCGCATGTTTACCATGGCTGGCCGGTTTCTTGGCTAGATGTCAAAGGAGGGTGTTACAGAGTGGTATCAGAGCATGGTTCACCCCTCAAACTATATGGGATGTGTGTTTCTCATGCATGAATGTCAATTGCATGTGTGTCTCTTACACTTGTATTCCATGTTATTGTTGCATATACATAATGTTGATCATGGTTATAATAATGTTTCCATGTGGAAGTTGATGTTCTTATTGTGGATTGCATCGTTGTGAGTGTATAACTAGTTACATGTTTTTATAGGTCACTTACATGTATCATTTTGTACGCTTGGTTACATTCTTGTATGTTTGGTTACATTCTTGTATGTTTGGTTACATTCTTGTATGCTTGGTTGCATGTATCATTCTTATAGGCTTGGTTACAAGTATTGTTTGTTTATGGTTGATTACATGTGTTTATGCATGTGTGTTGTTGGTTACACATTTCTTATGCATGTTAATGTCTTCATGTGGTCAAGTGTACAATGATGTAATGATTTTTTTCATGCATCAGGTCGTGGTGTCTGTTATTGTTAAGGTCATGCATTGATGACTAGACCCTACTACCTAGCTAGAATGATGGTTGCATGGTTATATTCTTATGTGTTATGTTTCCATATGTTGTCATGATTATGTTATACATGTATCATGCTGATTTCTTGACCTTGCAGAGAAGGTATCATCCTCAAGATATAATAAGATACGTTGGTTTATTGTGATTTGGTTTAGCTAACATAATATACCTTGTAGGAAGAAATATCAAATGGCTAGCAAGATGGTAGACTACAAAGACTCTCCCTATGAATCAAATGAGCAGTATGGTGTTGGGAAATCTTATTATTTGGAAAATACAATGAGAAGCTTAAAGGAAAAGTTGTAAGGCAAATAATGACATAATCATCTAGTCATAGGAGAAATAATTAGAGGTAAATGCGATGATACTTCAAAGTTTATCAAATTTGCAGTGATAGGGACCACATTGGATTAGTTATGAGTGGGAGGACAAAACTAATGGGGCATATGGTAGTAGTTTGCATGACGGTCATAGGTTAGATAGATATCGCATAGTTAGAGATGGAAGATTGTTGGACACTCCGAAGAGGAGAAGGGATTAAAATAGGTATTATTCTAGTTATGATACAAATAGGCACTATGATCATCATCATTATCATCCTTACAAGAGAAGTGATAGGGGATACTTTCTAGATGAGTTTAAGAAAGAACAACCACCTACTTTTGATGGAGAGATGAAGAAACCATACGATGTAGAGGCATGGTTGCTTGGCATGAGGAAGTTCTTCAAGTTACATGACTATTTAGAGAACGTGAAAACCATGGTAACTACATTCAGTCTCAAAGGTAAAGCAGACATTTATTGGGAAGACGTGTAGAATGTCATATCTATTCATGAGGAAGACTTGACTTGGAGTGAGTTTGAGCCGCTATTCAATAAGAAGTATTTGTTGGAGATATACTTTGATGACAAGGAAAAATAATTGTATGAGCTAAAGTTGGGATCGATGACAAATGATGAGTACACTAGTAGGTTGTTAGATTTACTGAGGTATGTGTCTTACCTCACAGAGGAAAAGGGCAAAATTTAGAGGTTCATTGGTGGATTATCGGTTGCATTCAATGACAAGATTGAGTTCGATGAGCCCAGATAATTGGAGGAGGCCATTCAAAAGTTAAGGAATTGGTATGACAATCAAAGTGAAAATATGAGGCTAAGCCATACCAGAAAGGTAATGCAAAGAATAAAGGAAAATGGGACAGAAAGTGAGCAAGACCTCAGGGTACAAATAATAAAGTGAATGTTGCACCATCTAATAAGTTCAGTGCATCATATAGAGGAGAGGGACATCGATTTGAGGAGAAGAATAAGGGTATAGGTTGGAAGTGTATAGAGTGTTGGACTTATGGAAAAGATCATCATAGGAGGGATTGTCCATAGAATCAGGGTGGTAGGCCTCATATATATAGTGCACATGATGCACAGACTCTTGGGGATGTTGGTCAGAGCATTTCTAGTTTTTGTGCAGCATTGGATAACAAACAAGTAGACCATCATGCATATATCATTAAGATGGACGATAAGATTTGTGATCAATTTATTTCTATTTTGATTGACCATAGATCTAATTATAGCTATGTTTGTCCTAAATTGGTGGATAAGTATGGTTTGAGTAGGGAATTACATGCAGAATATTGATTAGTGCAGTTGGCTACAGGTACAAAGAAGCAAGTCCATCATTGGGTAAGATCTTATGCATTTGATTTGAATGGTATGCCTACCACCACACATTTCAATATATTACCGTTGGGATTATACAATATGTTGTTGTGCATGGATTATTTGTATCTTCATAGAACCAAGGTGGGATTTTATGACAAATTCATTGAGTGTGTTCATGACAATGGAGAAGCAAGAGTCTTACATAGTAAGAAGAAAGCCACATCAGTTATGATGGTAATAGTTATGCAAGAAAAGCGTAGTCGTAGGAAAGGTTGTGTTTTATTTGTAGTGCACATTTATAATGACAAAGGTAAGGAAGTTGAGGATGAAAATGTGTTGAGCAGGTACCTAGTTTTACAGCAGTTCAAGGATTGTGGTGAAGTAAAATTATGAGTGCGGACACAAAAAATTCCTCTAGCCCTATAATGGGTCTATCCACAACTGATACATTCTATGGAAGATTTCCTTAGGTTAGAACCAATTAAGAGGGCCTACTTCTTAGTACGCTTATCACATTTGGTGGTGACCTTGCTTGCTTGCTCCATCTATCTCTCGTTTTCTTCTCCGAACACCTGAAACAAGTAAACAACAACAAAAAAAACTGTGATAATAGACAAATTGAAATTCAACCTACTTAACAAGTCAAGAAACATTAAGCCATAAACATGTAAGATGACACATCATATAGGAAATCAATCAATAGTTGCATATATATCGAATCAAGAAGAGATTACAACCGTTGTCTTGACGTTGTCGTTTTCCTCTGACAAAACCAGGTTCCCACACACTTCCATTAGCATTCCATGATGGCCTCAACAATGATAGTTTTAAGGCTCTTCCCTTTAGGCTCCACACTAAACCAAATTCACACTTCTCCCTCACACAACTAGAGAGCTACAACTATGAATAGCTTGTTGTTTACTCCAAACTTAATTAGCACTAGCACACCAATATTAACACTAGCTTGTGCTTGGGAAAAAGGGAGGTTTATATAGCATGAATGGATGGGATATGGATCCTCTTCTCATGGGAGAAGGTCTTATCTCTTGAGGTAGTTCCATCTTTATAGGGGAAAGGATCCCAAATTGACATCCTCGATCCCATCCAGGTAAACCATTAACTAGAATTTCGTTATGAAGCTTCTAGAGCTCGAAGATTCAGCTCTTTATTTAAAAAACTTTCCATAAGACGACCGATGTGACTAGAATAAAGCTTAGTCATTTCAGTCGGTGCTAGGGACAATGTGAATCCCTGCATATCAGCACAAGGAGGACAAGGGTCATTAGCACTGGTCTTGTAAACTAGGAAAAACAGAGGATTTTGGGAAAATGGTGCAAAATGGAATTGTTCTGCTCATGAAGAGGGACACAATAGGATTTTTTTCATGTAGGTTTCACTGTAGAGGTCCTCCAAGATCAAGGAATGGAGAGTACAGGGACAGTGACAAAATGTTGTGTGACAAGGATGTATTTCCTAAGGATATTTCAAATTCTCCACCTCACAGGGAAGTAGACATTTCTATTGAGTTAGTGTTATGTGAAGCTCCAACATCAAAAGCACTTTACAGGATGAGCACACCTCAATTGGTAGAGTTGAAGCTATAATTGAAGGAAATGTTGGACAAGGGATACATTAGGCCAAGTGTATCACCCTGGGGTGCACTAGTATTGTTTGTGAAGAAGAAAGATGATACTCTTAGATTATGCATTGACTATAGGCAGTTGAACAAAGTGACCATCAAGAACAGGTATCCATTGTCGAGGATTGATGACTTATTTGATAAGTTGAAGGGAGCAGCAGTGTTCTCAAAGATTTATTTGAGATACAAATATCATTAGGTATGCATCAAAGAGAAGGACATTTACAAAATAGCTCTCCAGACCAGGTATGGGCATTATGAGTTTGTTGTAGTTCCATTTGGTTTGATTAATGATCCAACTACATTTATGTGCTTGATGAATAGTGTGTTGTGACTATACTAGGATAAGTTTCTTATTGTGTTCATTGATGACATATTGGTATATTCTAAAAATGAGGAAGAGTATGCCGAGCATTTAGCATAAGTGTTGATGTTGTTGAGAGAGTATCACTAATCTCAGCAAGTGTAGTTTCTTTCAAACTGACGTATGTTACTTGGGACATGTTGTCTCCAAGGAGGGAATTGCAGTAGATCTAGAAAAGATAAGGGCCATCATGGAGTGGGTAGCTCCTAAGAATGTGGATGAGGTGAGATCTTTCATGGGGTTGGCAGGATATTATAGGAAGTTCATCAGCAACTTCTGACAGATTGATTATCCTATCACATCATTGTAGAGGAAAGGTAAGAAGTATGAATAGACAGAGGAGTGTGAGGCTTGTTTTGAGCATCTTAAGCAGTTGCTGACACATGCACCAGCGTTAAAGATTGCAAACCTGAATAAAGAGTTTGTGGTATGCACAGATGCTTGTAAGAAAGGAATTGGTGGAGTCCTTATGCAATATGGACAAGTGGTATCTTATGAGTCGTGAAAGTTGAATGAGAACGAGCATTAATATCCCACACATGATCTTGAGTTGGTAGTTATTATACATGCGTTGAATATGTGGAGACACTATCTTCTGGGCAGGAGGTTTACATTGATGAGTGATCAAAGTGGTTTGTGTTATCTATTTTACCAACTGAATCTGAATGGTAGGCAGGCTCGGTGGTTGGCTACGATCAATGAGTTTGATTTTGACATTAGATATATCTAAAGTAAATAGAACAGAGTGGCAGATGCTCTTAGCAGGCAGATACATGTAAATCACTTAGCAGCAATGAGTTTTTATGGGATAGACTTACATGATTGGATCTTGCAAGAAAGTCAGCAAGATGTTAGATATATGGAGATTATGCACATTTTGTAGCAGAGTACTGGTACAGGTACAGGTGATAGTCACATGTGAAGGTACAGGTGATAGTGCAAGTAAAGGTACAGGTGGTAGCATATGTACATGTACATGTGATAGTATAGGTATAGGTAGCGGTAAAGGTACAAGTGTAGGTGCATAGGATGTGGACTATTGCCTTACAACAAATGGATTGGTTATATTCAGAGATAGGATATATGTACCAAATAACAATGAGCTCGAGAAGGTGATATTGATGGAGTTTCATGCAAAACCATATTCGGGTTATCTAGGTTATCAGAAAACACTGACAATAGTGAAGATATTTTATTATTGGCCGAACCCAAAGAGGGATGTAGCAGAGTTTGTGGCTAGGTGTTTTGATTTTCAGCCTGTGAGTGTAAGCATCCAGGTGGACTACTACAACCAATTATGATTTTAGAATGGAAATGGGAATTCATCATAGGTTTTCCAAGGATAGTGAGAACACATGATTCCATCATGATTATTTTGGATAGGTAGACAAAGGTTGCACATTTCGTTCCAATAAATTCTACATTCTTAGCCAACGATGTAGCACAGGTATTCATCATAGATGTGGTAAGATTGCATGGCATTCCAAATAGCATTGGGTCAGACAGGGATGCGAAGTTCACTTCCAAGTTTAGGAAGGACTTGTTTGCAAGTTTGGGCACAGTGTTGGCCTTCAGTACAACTTATCATCTATAGACAGATGGACAGACCGAGAGGGTCAATAGGATATTGGAACACATGTTGAGGATGTATGTGATGCATCAGCAGTGAAAGTGGGAAGAGTACCTTCCACTGGTAGAGTTCTCTTACAATAATGGGTATCAGGAATCTTTGAAAACGAGTCCACTTGAGGCATTTTATGGGTGGAGTTGTAATAGTCCCATCAGTTGGAGTGATCCAGTTAACAATGTGTTGATTGGACTATACATGTTCGCAAACATGGAGCGAGAAATGCAAGTGATTAAGAAGAATTTGAAGGAAGAAAAGGATAGGAAGAAAAGATATGCATATCAGAATAGGTTTTTCAGGGAGTTCTAGGTTGGGGAATAGATGTACTTGCGCATCAAACTTAAGAAGAGCTCCTTACGTATTAGATCATGTGCCAAGCTGGCACCACAGTTGTGTGGAACCTTCAATATTGTTGAGAGGATTGGTCCAGTAGCCTAACAACTTTCAATGCCTCCAACAGTGAAAGTCCATGATGTTTACCATGTTTCATTGCTTAAGAAGTATGTTAGAGATGTTGATCATGTGATTGACTAGTCTATATTGCAGGTAGAACTAAATATAGAATTCCAGTCGGAGCCCTAGTGTATATTGTAGAAAAAGGTGCTCATGCTCTGGAACCGAGAAATTAGGCACATTAAGGTGCAATGGAAGCACTTTGGGCCTGATGAAGCTACATGGGAGATGGCAGATTAGATGTAGGTTATGTATCCTTCCTTGTTTTCTGGTTAAGGGAAAGCAGTTTTGGTACGATGTTTTGGTATATGTCTTGGTATATGTTTTGGTATATGTTTTGGTGATGTTTGTTATATGTGCATATGTATATGGATGTAAATACTGCCTTGAGATATGTTATAAATATCCAATAAGCGGTATGGTTGTCATGTCATTATGATGTTATGTTTTTATGTTTTCATGTTGGTTTACTTCTTAGTAGGTTGATCATTGTAAATAGTACATCAAGTTAAGTTATAAAGCTCCATCAGTAATATATTTTTATTACAGTAGTTTTGTTGTTATAGGTGTTGTTGAACGCCGAGGATGGTGTTCCCCCAAGGGGGGGGGTTCTGTAACAGCCCTAGTGAAAATTCCATGTAATAAAAGTTTAAAAAAGGAAAAATAATAACCATGGTTGATGGGACACTTATTCCAAGTTGAATGTTAGGCAAGATATCCTAGTGTGGGTGTTCATTTGGTTATTAATGGTTAAGGAAGTTGGAAAAGGAAATGGCTAAGGCTTTGGAAAGGCAAAATGGAACTTTTGGCACATTTATTTATGAAAATTATGGAAATTGGGAGAAAATGGAGGTGAAAGGTCACAAGTTGCATGTGAGGAGGGAAATGAAGGAAAATAATGGAGAATGGAGAAAATAGAGGCCTCATTCATAAAAAGGCTTTTGAGGATCAGTTGGTAACCTTTTTTCAGTTTGGTTTTGGAGCTCTCTCATTATTCTCTCTCTTGTACTCTTGGATACTTACAATTTTCTTGGAGAACTCTTTGAGAGTGTGGCATACTTTGATGCTTGGAGCAAGAAGGAAAAGGAAGAGTAAGAAAGTGCAAGAGAAAATCAGGATCAACAGCTACCATGGGATTTTATTATAGGTATTGAGTTGCATGTATATTTTCCTCACTAGTTTTGGCATGCATGGCATATGCATGTCGATTTTTGGACATGATCTGTCACTGGCATGGAAGATTTCCTAGATTGATAGTGGATTTCCTAGCCTTTCCATTTCCTATATAGCAATGGAGATTGCGGGTTTATTTACTTGGTTTTTTTTGGTTGGTTCTCATGTTTCCTTAGCTTGGGTTGAGTTATTAGCTCCTGGAAGCCTTGACAGGACAAATGCTCTGGAATCCCTGTAACATCTTGGGTTGAGTTACTATTCCTAGAAGCCTTGGTTGGAAAAATTCTCTGGAAGCCCTTGGTGGGTTGAGTTTCTAGTCCTGTAAGCCCAACAACAGCTATGGGTTGAGTTACTAGTCCTGGAAGCCTTGGTTGAAACACATGCTCTGGAAGCCCTCAAAGGCTTGGATAAATAGCAATATGTTGATGGTTTTGTGATGTCCGACCATGAGCTAGAATCACTATTTGATGGGTTGAGGTTGATGGCCTCTGGAAGCCCTGGATGGTTTTCGATTGATGTGTTCTATGAGATCCCAAATTCATTCTTAGAATATGGCATGGGATTGAATGGATTAAGAGATATTTGGCTCAGTCATTCTACGGTCAAGTGGAACATGGAACTCCTATCAATATGAGGTTATTTATCCTTGTATTTCTATGAGTATTATAATGGTTTATATGTGGATCATATGGCTATGATTTCATTGGTATTTCTATTGCTATTATGTTGGTTATATATATGTTTTATGACAGTAGTTATGTATGGATCTCATCATGTTTTTACTTGTAAATGAATGAACAATGTATCTATGACCTAATGGATGAAATGGCAATCAATGTGTTAAGGCATCAATGTCTCTAAGCGATTCTCAACTAAGTATGATACCTATGCTCAGATATTTATTTACACTTGTAGATTACATATGTGTGATATGTTTGATGAGATGCTTGTCATGGCTAGTGATCCAAAGGATTAAAAAAAATGCCCAAAATTGAAAGTGTGTGATAGAGCTCAAAACCTATATGATTGGATAGATGTCAGTGACCTTAATCCAACTCAACTCATTTCACTTAAACCTGACATCAGATGCTCCCAGAATTGCGTTGTATTCATTCTGGGAAACAACTAAAAAATTTGAAATTTGGGTTGCAAGGATGCCCAGTCAATAGTCTGTATGCTGACTAGGCCATGACTTGCCAAGTGACTGGGTTCTTCATCGCCCAATGGTTGGTGGACACTTGGCATCGGGCGATTGGTTGAGGCATGGTTTATTTTTATTGGTTGAACATTGTTGTGGTGGCCCAATGAGGGGGTTCCATGTGGGCCAACCAGTGGCTGCCATGTGGCCTCCTCATGGCTGACCAAAAGTTGTTTGGAGGCTGAACAACACCCAAGAGTCTAACTCAAGACCAAGTGTTAAGAAACCAAGAGCTTTACCAACATGCCACTTGATATATAACGAATTTGAATTATATTTAAATTTAAATGTTGGCATGGTTTGGGGTAGGACCAAGGCTAAGCCCTAGCCCTGGTTACCACACCCTAGAGGACCAAGGAGCAGGACCATAGGCTAGAGCTTAGTCCCAACCCCATGGTCATTATGTTGACAACAAATTATCCACTGAAGCTAACCCAAGAACCTTAGGTGGTGAAAAGGGGGGCAGCCTCAAAGAGCGAGCCCCAAGCCATATGGAATTCAATACGACCATTGAAAAAATAGCAAGAGGAGCAAGCAGAAATGTGCTTACAGTGGAGGCTAGCCCCAAGCCATATGGCCTCCATGTGACCTCACTGCATCGGATGGAGTGCTTAGTTAGTAGCGCAGAATTTAAGTGCTAAGCTCAAGTTATATGGAGCAATAAGACCGTGTGTTAAGCGGTTGGGGGCCTAGCCGATGAGGGTGAGTAGTTAGCCCCGGCCCCTGGACACATGGCCCCCATGCGGCTAATTTTTCGGAACTAGGCTTAATGACACCCTTAACAGTTCTACAAATTCACCCGCTGAGTGGGAATTGTGCCAGGTTTAGTGCGTCGTTTCTGCATTTGGGGTGTGCAAGCCCAGTTGAAGTTGAATTGGAGGATGGTTAATCGTAGAATTTTGGAAAATGAAGAAACAATGATAATTTTCTCATTTTTTGGCCAAATGAGGTGTAGAAAGAACCAAAATACGGGTTTTTGACTATTCTGGAGCCATTGGAGACATTGTTTTATCATTCTGAGCATTGTAACTTGATGTAAACACATATTTTTGGGCATAATGAAAGAGGCATAACATTGGAAGTTGGAGTAGGAGATGTCGTCGAGGAGCAGTGAACTCCTTTATCATTTGTTGTCTTGTAATGATGTTATGGTACTGATGTCTTATTTATTTTGTTGGGTTATGTTATATTCTTTCCACATAGTTAACAGAGGGTTTGAGGGGTACCCATAACCCCATTTTATGGGGTCTCGGGTAGCGCCCCGAAAAATTTTAGTTTTGGACCCTATGTTAGGTTGGGCGAACCCACCTATGGTTTTGTGCATGATTTTCGCACATGTTTTTTGGACATGATGGCTTTCGGTCCATGGTTTTGGATGCGATGGTTTTTCGGTCCATGGTATTGGATGCTTCGGCATGTATAAATATGTATTGTGTAACATTGAAAGGAATATAATGAAAAATCAAGCTGGTAGTCTCGGTTTTGAGATCCAGTGGGAAATCTCTGTGTATATGTGTTTTATGTGTTATGCTCTTGCATTGTTATTTTTCCTGTGATTTAGAATTCGTAT
>APFE030561587.1:75990-92658 GCA_000404065.3 Pinus taeda | reverse complement strand
GTTTTGGGATCCAGGGGAAATCTCTGTGCATATGTGTTTTTATGTGTTATGCTCTCGCATTGTTTATTTTTCTGTGATTTAGAATTCGTATGCAGGTAATTTCTGTACGGGGTTTAAACCTACATATTTTCTACAAAAATGAGATTAAAAACATATTTTATGTGTTTAGTAAATTGATCCTCTACCTAAAACACATATAATTTACACTTGCAAAATTGTTTAAAACATTTTCAAGTTTTACATTCAGATCATTTTGGTATTAGAGCCCACGTTATTGTGAAGATTTTATTTGTTTGCAAGTTTTTTTCTGGAGCCAAGATCTCAAATTGTTTCAAGGATAACAAACACACCTCAAGCTTCAATAGTCATGGCACATGAAGAGGGTCCTAAAGGGATCTCTAAAAATGAGAAAAAATTTAGAAAAGAATTCTATGAGATGTCTAAGATGGTTAAGGTTTTGTATGAGGAGAGGAATTCCAGACTATATGGAGAAAGTTCAAAACCTCATGGAGGAAAACGAGACAAACCTCCAAATCGGAATGGAGTAAATGGTGACAAACCACTACCCTCACCTCCATCCTCATCTTCATCTTCATCCTCATCTTCAACTTCTTCTACCCTTTCACAAACACCTCCAAATTCCCCAAGGGGTCATGGTAAAAATCCTTTTCCTGAGTTTGATATTAAGTTTGAATTTCCTATGTACAATGGAGAGGTAAATGTAGAAAGATTATACAATTGGATTCATCAGATTGAAATGTATTTTAGGATACAAAGAATCAAGGATGGTGAAACCAAGATTCAACTTGCTTCTCCTAGATTGGAAGGTGCAACACTAATTTGATGGGAAGCTAAAGCTCAAGAGGACATGAAGAAACATGGTAATGTTTTATCCTCTTGGAATGATTTTGTTTTTGCAATAAGAAGGAAATATTATCCATTAGCATACATGCAGAATGTTGTTATGGATTGCAAAAACTTTAGACAAACAAAGGGGAAAAATGTGCAATCTTATACTCAAGAATTTATAAAAATGTCTTTGATTTTGGGTATATATTTGTCCTCACAAGATTATTTTCTCAAATACATTGGAGGATTGCACAATTATTTGAGCACACAATTCTTATGTTTAACCCTACAAAACTAGATGAAGTTTGTGTACATGGAAATCATTTAGAAGAAAGGGGGAAGAATGTTCCTCAAGTGAGCACCAAAAAACCATTCAAGAATGGTGACAAAGGAAAGGGGAAATTCAAAGGCAAAGGCAAAAAAATGCTTTAGTCAAGAAAGAGGGAAAAGATCACATGTAAACATTGTTTAAAAGAAGGACATGATGAAGACCACTATTGGAAATTTCATCCCAAAATGAGAACCAAAACTTTTAACAACAAGGGAAACAAAATATTGCTGCAACTACACAACATGATTTAGGATCTGACTCTGGGGATGAAACAAAGATCAAAACCATGTGATTCAAAGGTAAGGACTCTATTGCAAGTACTAGTTATTCAAGTGGTAACCTTAATGAAACTCGCCATAAAAGGATTAGAATAGAGATTTTTCACAATAGAGTCATTTCAAAACATACCAATACAGACACACTGTTTGATAATGGTTCACAAGCAAACCTCATTTCTGAAGTGTTACACAATATTTTTTCATGCTTCCTATTCACTTCTTATTCCACATCCCGAAGTGCCAAAATATTGACAACTATGAATTGTACTAACTGTTTGGTCAATTTAGTGTGTCCTAAATTGCTATATAAATTGTCAATCCGGGAGTCGTAAACTGCGTAAGTGAAGTGCACTATATATGCAAGATAACCGATTTCTTACTTCTTTGTCGTTTTTGATTTTTGGTTTGTTTTTGGGTTTATCTTCTTGTTGATTCCCTAATGTGAGATGGTAATTCTAAAAATCAAGTATGGATATAAGTGTTCAAGGCAATGGTGACATTTAAAATAATTTCCAAACTTCAAAGTTTTCAAAAAGGTTTTCAAACTTGCAATGATGAAATCAGTTACTAAGAGAAAATAAAAATGTACCTAAATTCTAATTAAACCAAACAGTGAGCTAGTGACTATGAAACCCAGTATCCTTGCTGCTGTATAAAAAGAAAATTGAACTTAAAGCAATTCAAAAACTATAAGCAAAGTATACTAAATCATTTACATCAACTCATATTCTGACCCCTCACCATTCGACTCACTCTAGCTATAGGAGGAAATCATAAACAAATTAAGTAATCTGATATCTAAATTGCATAAAATGAAACTAAGATCAAACTACGCATTCATACTTCAATCCCTCACCATTCGACTCGCTCTAGCTATAGGAGGTAACTGAAAATGACATGAGTAATCTAATCACTAACCTTCAAAAAAAAAAAAACTAATATTAAACTACGCATTCATACTTCAATCCCTCACCATTCGACTCGCTCTAGCTATAGGAGGTAACTGAAAATGACATGAGTAGTCTAATATCTATCTTGCAGAAAAGTAAATGAACAAAACAAAACTGAAAGAAATAAACAGTGCTGGAATTAGAACTAAGAAAATAAATCAGCAGAAGGACAAGATAATTCCATCATGTCATTAGTCATTAAAAAGCTATGTACACTTGCCCGGGCTATCTATTAGAACCTGAAATAAAGACACTGATCAGTTAACAGTCATTAGAAAGCATAAAAGAAACTATGGACAACAATCAACATGAATACCATAAGCAGTAAAATATACAAGAAAACGATTATGGCATCAGGAACATAAATGAAGAAATCATGAAACTATACAGTAATTACAGAACCTTGGTGTACAGGGGCCCTCTGCAACCTTGGCCAATCAGAAATCAACCATGAATTGAGCTTAAAAACAGTGTCTTCTCATGTATTAAAATGCAGTCATAACATAAGGATTAAGTCACGGCACAATGGGCTCATAAAACAGTCAAAATTACATTAAAAAAGCTAGCTAATATGTGTATGAGAATACTTTATTTATAACAGGAAATGACACAACTACTTCCTAAAATCTACGCTGATAAACAGACACATGAATAACCACGCCCAGAAATCTAGCAATATGGTAGCCGTGAAAATTAAATCCAAGGAGGGTGGCTATTAGATTTGGTTCACGGAGCAGTCCACAGGTGTTAGAAAGCCTCCTGAGATTTAGGAATTTTCCATGCAAGTCTTCACGTGGTGAAAAACAGAGTTCTGCCACCGTAAAACTCTTAGGTTGACCACCGCTTGACTCCCTTTGACCACGGTCTTCTGTGAGTGATTCAGCTGAACCAAGGGGACACGTTCCATTTCCACATCATTTGCAACTTGCCCATGTGTTCGGATTCTCCAGTAGACACCTGTAACATAGACTTCAACAAAAAGGCTGCGGAAAGTTGAGCTGGCTGTGGAAAGTGACAAGATTCCGTAGCTGACTAAGCAAAAATCTAAATCAAACAACAGTCACAAGACATAGTTAGGAAACCATTTTATATGCTCTTTTCAAACTAATATGCAATGATTTGACAGCTTGGAGGTTCAGGTAACTGGAAAAAATGGCTAAAAAGGTGTATAGGGAAGATGCAAGTTTGGGACTCAACACTAACCACGATGCACATACAGAAACATCCCTGAAGAATAGAAGAAAAACTTCCTTGTGTCAATTCCAGAGAAGGTTGACTGAAACCCTAAATTTCAAGACCAGCACCTTTGCTCCACTGCTTGCCTGTGTTGATGGTAAGATGCAGTTCTTTTCCCTCATGCTACCGGCGTGGGTTTTGATATGAAATCTCATGCTAAACCTCTTTTGGCGAGTTTTCTCAAAATGGATGAGAAGCTTCGAATGCTAGAAACTTTGAGAACAATGAGCTAGATATGGTTGGGTAGATATATGGTTGGGCTCTCCCATTTGGAGCTCTTGATCCTACCTTTAAGGGCTTCCCCCTTGAAATATGGACCTTCTTCCCTCTTTTGTGTATCCCTAACTCCCTCTCCCTTCCTATAAATCAAATCCTCTCCATCCCCAAATGGTTGGATATTGATTTCTTGCATTCCTTTGTTGATATTATGCCCAAATGCTACCCATCTAACTTAGAGGAGTGCTTGAAGATTCTTGTATTGGAATTGGAATTCCACCCAAAAGGAGGTCTCCAACATCAATGAAATGGTTGTATGCTTCCCTGTTCTATTCATTAACATATACATCTGATGTTCACTCTCCATAAATGTCTAAATACTTATGCATTTAGCTTGATACTCTTTGATCTATCAAGTGGTTTATGTTTGATATATACTATGTATGCTCTTGTATCTTGTATTTTCCTTTGATCTCTCTTGCAGGTACTTAGACGTAAGGAACAAGAAAGGAGCGAGCCTATAAGCTAAGGGATCAAAGTCATCATCAAAATATTGAGAAATTAGCATCAGAGCGAGGTAGGCTTCTCTCTCTCTGCATTTTTAAACATAGGATAGGAACGTCTGCATTAGTTTGTTCTATTTGTTGCTATACCCACTCATTGGGCTAGAGAGATCACCTTTGTCCATAGAGGGGATTTATCTTCACAACAAAATGGCGACTCCACTCAGGAAGCTATAGCCTCTTCAATCTCTTTTTTCAATTTGGTCTTTTGATTAGTTTTACCGACCATTAAATTATCAGTTAGTTTGAGCCTATATAGGTCTTCACATTGAATGATCATTGCCTTATATTGCTAGGTCTAGATTACTTGTTGAAATTTTTTTTTATTTTCTCCCATCTTTCTTGCCGAGCATGTTTTTTACCTTGACAGTCATGTTTCTAGTGCATTGTCATTTAAAAGAGTCATGTTGAACCCCCTTTCAGCATGGGTTTGGCTATTCCATCTGCACTTATCTTAGAGAACTGAGAAAAAATCTCATTTCTGCCTTAGAATCCAGTGTGTCCTGCCCTTTGAGGGACTTTTCCTATCCTCTGTGTCTAGATTTTCTAGTGTTTTTGTCTCGTTGTCTTGGTTAATTAGAAAATTATTCTCTTTGTCTTTGAAGTTCTTGAAGTGAAATTTTGATTGAGTTCTAGGGATTTTAGGTCAATTAGTCATCACTTTCTATTTGTTTGTGTCGCAGAGATACTGGTTTGTTGATTGATTGAGTCTTGTTTTATGTGGAAATCATTGAAAAAATGAGTTTGCATTTGTTTTAGCTTGTCTTTCACAAAGTTGTTTTTCAAGTTGCTTTAGGTCATTTCCATTTGGAAATCGTCTTTGTTTTTAATCAAACATATATTACATTGTTTGATTTTCAAGCTCAAAAGAGTGCATCATTTATTTGTTCAAAGAAAAAAAATGAAAGATATTTTCATTTAGGTGCTTTTGAATTGGATTTGGTGTTGCTTTGGTTCATGGATTAGTCGCATTAGAGAATTATATCAAATATTTATTTTGATTTACTTGATGCTTTAGTTGCATTATATCATTCAAAAATCAAATTAAAAACATCATTTATATAAGTGCATTTTTGTAAAAGTGAAAATCATTTTACTTTCAAAAAGTTGCATTTACGACACTGAAAAGTGAAGATCATTTTTAGTTTTTGAGCAATGAATTTCGAAAGCGAAAGTGAAATTTAGTGGAAGGCATGTTGTTTGATGCATTTTTTTAATGCATTATTGATTGAAACTTGATTAGTCTAGCTTTCATCGAAATGGAAAGTTTTCTTGTTATCATATAGTTGCATCTTAAGCATTCAGGTGACATCGTTTTGAGCCCAAAATTGAAACATAATTCAAAATAAATGTTAAAATTTACCCAATTAACCTAAGGACCATTTGGCACTTAACGTAATATTTAGAGGTCTAGGCTAGAGACATGTTCTATCGTCTATAAACCTAGCAACTATCGTTATCTTCCAGCATTGTATCCTAAGGGTGCAACATCGTTCCATGTACGAAAGTATATAGGATCGGTCTACAATAATCTCGAGTATATTCGAGGTGCTCCATGTGTGGAAAGCATATGGGAATGTTCTCATCAAATGGGTATTAATTAGATAGTGCTAACACAGACTTGCGCTCCTCGTACCATTGCGTATATATTGGGAGACCCACTAGCTTGCTATCCTTTAGTTATAGGTAACTGATTCATCTGCCTTGTAAACACGATAGATTAAACACAGAATTCAGGGATATTGGCCATCATAAGTTAAGTCCTTGGTTTTGGCTAAGGTGTATATAGTGGTTCACAGATACTTGGTAAACCCTCTTGCCATTATTACCCTATTTGATTTATTTTTTATTTTTAATTTCTAAAATTTACTTCCCTCAATAACATGTCTTACCCACGCAGTTCTCCTTGGCCTCATTATGACTTATTAATGGTGAATTTTAATTAAATCTCAAATAAACCACCTCCTCCCCTTTTGATTTTGAGAAATGGTCATCGTCAAAAAACCACCAAGTTCACCTTACATATCCCCTTCACAATCTGACACTAAAGGGTCACCATAAGGAGTCCAACCTAAGATTCCAAAGTCACTTGAAGATAAAGGTTTTGAACTTGGAATTGTGTCGAGTATTCAACCCCTTGCTTCTTGTCCTACACCTTGAGAGTCATTGTCATGGTCTCAAGAATCTGACCCAGAAAGTCTTGAGTTTCCTCAACAGTTCTTCTTGTTTCCCCCGAATCTACTTTATAATCCTTTTGTGATATCTCCTCAATGCCCATATAGTCTATTTGATAATCGTAACATACGTTTGGAACTTTCTCCTCATTCATCGTGGATTCCTCCTCGCCAATTGTTTCCACCCATGGCATCAGAAGGTGAGATTCCAACCTCTCCTCGAGACCCTCCTCCAAGATTCTCATCCACCCATACTCATGGTATTGGTGATGAATTTGAATATCACTTTCTGCCTGAAGGCTTTCCATATGTGTCCTCTCCTCATATGGGTGTTGAGTTACGAAATGGGTATGTATTTACTCTTAATTTCATCACCTTTTTCATCTTTTCTTATCTTTTCCATATCTTTATACGCTAACATATCGATGGATTATGATAAGAAATGAATGAACTACTCGCAGTTAAGATTTAGCTATCATAACTAATTTTTACTCCTATTTATGCAGAAAAACGACGAATGGAACAATTGGTGTTCCATAATGATGGAACAACATAAACCAACAAATGAAGAATGGAATGCATCGGTTGCGAACAGGGCGGAGGATGAATCAAGAGGATCAGCGCGAAATAGGAAAGGTGTCTGAAGATAGCAATTAGTTGTGAATCCCTCAGGATCTCCTGAGGGATCGCATTTATCTTTTACCTCTTTCTGACTATAAAAGAAAACAATCATAGGAAGAAAGGGGATCAATATCTGTTATTTCAAATTGTAATTTTAATTTACAGACTCGTGTTGTTGGAGAATGCGACCATATTGTAATGGTACTTAAGTTCAATGATTAATATATAATTGAGTTGTTGTTCATTTGTATTCTCTAAAGTAGCTCAGTAGTGTTCGCTAGTGGCTAAGGGCCCAACCTCTGGTGGATTAAACTGCTTCCTTGTGTTATATATTTCTGATTCTCGCAAGTTTGACTGGTTTGATAATTTTCCTATTTTCTGTGAATTTACATTATTCGTTATTTACCTCTTTCCTGTATTAAAGTAGTACATTTCCTTTACATGTCTTACAACATTGTCATTTAATTTGATTTTTTCTTATTCCAGATTCACTTATTTAGATAGTGAATCGTATTGATTTAATCAACTGTAAGCATTTGGTTATTTCTATCAAACTCTCAGATTGATATCATTTCCATTTGGACTGCTTTGTAGAGATTGAGTATGATTTAGATTGAATCAGCTAAGAAGAGATGAGTTATTGCTACTATGCTCTTGGCTGATGTTATTGTTAATTGAATTGCTTGTATGAGATTTGATTATAATTTCAATAGAGTATTGAATCTTGAAGCTTAGATGTCATATTTCCTTTAATGATTGCAATTTGAATTTATTAGATGCATCTGTTTACTCTTGTATCAAAGGTCTATACTTCATTTTAAAGAACATTACTCTCTAGATTTATAGCATGCACATATTGTGTACACTCTTGGAATAAAAGTAATTGCTCGGGTTGATGATTAATGTGGGGTAATTAGGAGTTTTAAAAGACACCTTTTATCGACCAACATTTTGGCACCGTTGTCGGGGACTGTTATAATGCCACATGCTCTATGATCATGGGATGTCGTATTGTTATACAAAATCAAATGAAAAGATGACAACACATTTATAAGTACACTGGAGGTCCTTTTATCGACACACTTTATCGACCAACATTTTGGCTCCGTTGCTGGGGAGAGTGTCACCATTTTACAAAGAGTGATGTATATCTGAAAATTGTTGTTGGGAAAGAATTGGGTATTGGAAACGGAAGGTAAGAACCTATGTAACGAACAACTAAAGTGCTTGCTCCTCCACTCGCTTTTCAGCACAATTACAAAAAAGTGAAGTAGTTGTTTCATGTTTTTCTGTTGAGAGAGAACTGGGTATTAAAAATGGAAGGTATCAACCAACGTATGAAGCAAGTAATATGTCTGCTCCCCCAACCGCTTTCCAGCATAATTTCTAGGAACTTAAGGTAGAATTAAACATTTGAATTTTTGCATGAATGACTAAGAAGAAAAGACCAGAAAACAATACAATTCGACATCCCAAACTTGAAACATCTAAGGGACTGGTGACCCTTGGATGATCAAATTTTATTGACGACATCTTAAGAAAAGCTTAATCTCATCCATCAGTAGGTCCCCGAACTATTGCTTCTAGACAGCCTATTGTCTCCCTTCGAGCCATAGGCTCACCATCTGTAGCCTACGCTGAAGTCCATAGTAAAACTGAAGGGACTGAGTAGAGTTTTCAAGACATTGAAAATTCACGAACAATTCCCTCACAAGAAGGGAACTCTTGCAACATTCGTGAATAAGGAGGCGAAACAGGGGAAACAGAAGAACCAAGATCCCCTCAAGTAATAATTGAGCAGAAGACACCCAGTGTCCCAGATCAAGGAAGTGTTGTTAGGATCATTCCTACCTCTTCTAGACATCCCAGGGATAACTCCCTAGCTCCAGAAATCCCGGAAGGGTACTGGATTATCTTTGATCAAATGGCCAATAATCCACAAGCACCCCAAACCTCTACATTACAATATCCTATTGTTGACACAACTGTCAACGCCCCCATGAAAGCTATCCCTCTAAAAAATATTCCCACCTTTCATGGACTCACTTCAAAATATCCAGATGTGTTTCTATTTGAATTTGATGTCCTATGTCGGGGTTATGATTACACCATCGATCCCCAGAAACTAAAGTTGTTTCCCTCCACTTTAAGGGGAGCAGCCCCTACATTGGTTTATGGGACTGGTTGGGGGCACCATAAATGATTGGGACTAAATGAAAACTACTTTCCATAAAAATATCAAGATTATTGCATATCTAGAGAACTAAAAGATGAAATATTCAAAATGGTAGCAAGACCTAGTGAAACTTTGGAAGAGTATGTGGAGCATTTCCAATATAACTTCCAAAGGTCTCCCTACGTAAATCCCCCTTTGCTTGATAATGTGCTAAAAACCACATTGATTAAGGGGATGAAAGACCAGTGGATAGAGACATTAAATATTATGGGTAAAGGTGATATCTATCAAGAAGAATATGCTAACATTATTAATTTGTGTATCAGGTGCTCGAGGTGTAGTACAAGACTAAAATCAGTTGAACGCAATATGATCACCAGGGACAACAAAATCTCTGGCAGAAGCATTACTCGTACCAAAATCGGCAACCTACTAGAAGATTTCAAAATGGATATCCTGGGAACCTTGACAACACAATTAGACATCATGCAAGCCAAGCAGAAGCAAGCCGAAGCAAAAACAGAACCTAGTTATTTTTTGCTCTCGATGCAGGAAGAAACATAGTCATAAAGAATGTCCACTCGATATGGTACAAACCTGTGCCATATGCACTAAAGAACATGCCACAGAAAATTTTCCGTCGCTCTGAGGATTAAAATTCGTCTTCAAAGAGGCAGAGGAAGAAATAGAACCAATCTACCTACTAAATCAGCATCGCCAATGGTAACCATGACAAACAGGTATGCCTACTGACCCATCTTCATTCATTCAACCCTCACAATATAATTCTTAGCAATACACAGGGGCTACATGGTAGAACCAGCCATCTTTTCCTAATTGGTCACCACAAGCATTTTCTATGCCACCTTGGTCCAATCAATCAAATCCAAACAATAGTTGGCCAAATTTCTCTTATTTTCCACCATTCTGGTAGAACAATCCATATCCATCTCAATGGCCCCCCTCTACTTCACAAAACCAAAACTGGCAGTCAAGCTGGCAAAGACCTACAAATCAGCCAGCAAGAACAATCCCCCTACCTCAGCCTACACTATCAGCACCTTACACCTTGCAACAGAATCCTCAACCCAATTTATGACCACAACTCCTAGCCCAACCCAACCTGAATCCCAACAATAGACCAGTCCAGTCGATACAAAATTATTGAAGGGATGGATCCAGAAACTGAGTTGAGAGAGTGTAATGAACTCAAATTGAGGTCTGGATGGATAATTGAGTCAAAGGGTGATAAAAATATACAATTAGAAGAACCACTACCTATAGAACAAACACCTCAAATGGAGAATACAGTTAAACAGAAAAGCCATGATCAAACTATTACCTCTTCTCCACCATTCCTAGAAATATTGATTATACCTCACGCAATCGAATATCTTGATTTCGATCTCCTGGGAGAAGTAAAAAATCTTTCTGTAAAAATACACCTCCTCCAGGCTATTCAGGACATTCCAATCATTGCAAAAACCATTAAGGAATTGTGTACTAAAAAGCCTACGAGGAAAATAAAAGCAACACCAACTGTCCATGTAGTCAGAATTTTGTCTAATGTATTATCAGGCAGAGAAACACTGATGAAATATGAGGACCCAGGAAACCCTATAGTCATAGTACAAATAAATGGATGTTCCTTTCCCAATGCATTGGTCGATCTAGTGGCAGCCATTAATATTCTCACAACAAAAACCTATCAGAGACTTGACATCACAGCCTTAGATCCAACTAAGACCTTTCTGGAACTTGCTGACCGATGAATTTTCAAACCAAAAGGGACATTATAAGATGTAATGGTGTCTGTAGATTATTGGGTACCGAACAGATTTCTTGATTATTAATCCCAGGAACAAGCTAGATGGACATCCTCTAATATTAGGAAGACCTTGGCTAGCAACCGCAAATGCTTATATAAGCTGTCGAGCAGGCAATATGACTATAGCAAGAGCAAGTAATGTGAAGAACCTAGCTTTATATCCTCTAGCTCAGCCAAGCCTAACTACAATAAAAACTAGGAAACAACCTGTAACATATTTAACTAAAAATATTCGATCACCACTAATTGTAGTAGATGCTCTTGAATTTAAGAATCAAATAGAAGATGACAATATTAACACTTACATTAACCACCCATCTGTAGTATCCAATATTAAATGTCACGTGATTGAAGCAGCCCTAGATAACGAAATTGAAGAAGATCCCTTAAAATATATCAATGACCAAACAATACCAACAACAATTGTTTATAACATCAAACCCATTGAAATTGAGCCAAGGAAAGTCCTAAACATTAACAAAAACCTGACTGATGACCAGCAGCAGAAGCTTATCCAACTCCTTAGAAATAATAAAGAGGCTTTCGCTTGGGATTACCCAGATATGAAAGGGATTGACCCCCAATTATGTATGCACCACATCTATATTGAGAAAGATGCGAAACCCATTCGACAACCTCAACGAAGATTAAACCCTCACCTAAAGGATGTTGTTAAAGACGAATTACAGAAACTGTTAGATGTAAATTTCATCTATCCTATATCTGATAGCAAATGGGTTTCTCCAATAGTTGTGGTTCCTAAAAAGAATGGGAAGTGGCATACATATGTGTCGATTACAGAGAGCTTAATAAATCAACGCAAAAAAGATCATTTTCCCCTCCCATTCATCGACCAAGTTCTAAACACATTGGCAGGTAAAAAATTCGTCTCTTTCCTAGATGGCTTCAGTGGCTACAACCAAATCCAAATCACCCTTGAAGACCAAGATAAGACTACCTTCACCTATCCCTGGGGGATGTTTCCTTACAGGGTATTACCTTTCAGATTATGCAATGCACCTGCCTCATTCTAGAGAGCCATACTCAACATTTTTGTAGACTTGATAAATGAGGGACTCGAGGTGTTCATGGATGATTTTACACCCTATGGAGATGACTTCGAGCAAGAATTAGAGACGTTGGAGAAATTCCTACAAAGATGCATTGCTACTAGGCTCTGCTTAAGCCATGAGAAATGCCACATGATGATGACTGAAGGCCTCATCTTGGGTCATTACATATCAGCAGCTGGAATTCAAGTAGATCCAACAAAATTCAGATAATCCTCCTAATACCTACCCCCTACACTCAAACTGAGGTACATAGTTTTTTGGGATTTTCTGGATATTATTGAAGGTTTATAAAGAACTGCTCCCAAATTGTTGCACCATTATATGCTTTGACAGGAAATATCAATTTTATATGGACTAACAAATTGACATTTCCTTTGAAGAATTAAAATGGCTAGTATCAACATCCCTAGTATTATGGGGCCCGGACTGGGATTTACCATTCCAGATTTCATCCAATGCATCAGATATGGCCATTGGAGCAGTTCTCAGCCAAGAGGAAGATAAGAAACCTTATGTGACATACTACATCAGTAAAACTTTAAATCTTGCTCAGTTGAATTACACCGTGACCAAGAAAGACTTCCTAGCTATAATCTATGCTATTAATAAATTTAGACACTGTATAACACGATACCCTGTGGTTTGTATACTGATCACTTTGCTATCAAATATTTAGCTAATAAACCTATTACGGATGGAAGAGTGACACGATGGTTAATCCTTTTGCAGGAATTCGACATAACAATCAAGGATCGACCAGGAAAGGAAAATCTGGTGGCAAACTTCCTCTCACATGTGCCAAAGATAGATGATGTGGTGGCAGTAGAAGACTAATTCCCCAATGAGCACCTATTTGCTATGACCATGAAAACACTGTGGTACGCGGATGTCGCGAATTACCTAGCAGTGGGAAAATTATCCAAGCACCTTGATGAGCTCCAGAAATGGGTAACTATATGGGCTCATTCTGCCTATTATTTTCATTTAATCCACCATTTTCAATAGTTTTGTGCATGCTTTTGAAAATATTTATGTCAAAAGAGTGAATGGTGATAGTCACTTTGCCACATAGTCTAATGAGTGTTTATTGCAAATTTTTGGACATTTTTGGACAAGGACTGGGCATTTATGAGTATATTGGCAGCCAAAGTAAAGGAAACAGGGCTGAGGACTTGTAGGAGGGGTGTCTCCCTCATTAATGACCTCTTCCTTGAGTTCTCCATCAGCAGCTTGGAGTACAAAGGCCCACAATGACGATCCAAAAGGGTAGCCAAGCAAGTCTAATAGAGCTGTTGTTATCTTCAGTTTAGGAAGCCGAGTTCCTTAATTTTAGGAGGACTGTTGGGAGTCCCCACTTGTATAAATAAGAAGGCTTCAAGCTTCAGTAGGTTAGCTATTTCATAGTCTATTTTCACACTTTTGTGCAGCATTGTACTCAACTCATTTTCGAGCTCTTTTTGAAGAATGTTTCGTGATGTAACTACTATTTTTTTTATCAATGAAGATGAATCCAGTTTTGAACTAGCACTGATCTTTCCTAGAGGGCTGAAGCTATTGGGTTAGGGCCCAACCCAAGATTCCCAACACCTCCTTTGTGTATTTATATTCTTTTTTCTTGCATTCATAAGTTGATTTATGTTGTTTAGGTTAAAATTTGTTTTGGTAAGATAGGTTGATTTTGATGGTTACAATAGTTGTTCTTGCTTCAATTGCTTAAGTAGTTTGTTGTAGTAATAGAGAAAGATCAAAAAAGGCTACCAGCAGGTCTTGATCTCCTTTCTCCCTCCTTGGGACCATGATTTTAGGTCAAGGCACTACTGTTGCCACCAAAAGCACAGTTTTTGCCCTCCATGCAATTGCTAGTGTGATGTTTTGAGTTGGAGAAGTTGATATTCATTCAGATTCACATGTTTAGATCCTTTCTTGTTCATTTACCATGGCTTTCTTGCATAACTTTTTGTTCATCAAGTTCTATTAAGTAGTTCACTATTTTTAGGTCAGATTTTAGGTCAAAATAGACAAACTCTATTTTTCGGTTCTTGCTTGGGCCAGTTTTGAGAAGTAAGTGTGTAGCTCACTTGTAGAACATTCCAGTTTATCATTCCTCCATAGCACAACAAACAACACCCCACTTCTCCAAGATTTCTCCTCTCATTTGCCACATTTTGCCAATCTGCCCTAATTTCTGCATTTTTATACAAAGTTGCCTTCTTGCCCTTTGAACAAATCCAACCATCTCCTTTATTCCTGATATTCATTAACAGAGTCCTAGACCATTCAACACCTTCATCCACCCTTCATTCCCCTTTTCCCATCATTTTTCCACCTTCAAACCTCCAAAAACCACTTTCGGCCTCCTCCTGTAGAACCTCCTGTAGATCCCCTGCAGCCTCCTATAGAAGTTCATGCGAGTGATTTTTCGAAGTCTGGTCACAATGGAAATCTCTAGAAGGGTACTAGGGACTTCTTAGGACCCCTCCAAACCTTCCTCTCCATCTGCAAAATCTAACCCCATCTTCCTTTGCCACCAAACCCCTACACAATCACAAATAGTGATATCACAAGCATAATAATTCTACATAAAAATGCTCAAAAGTACACAAAGATGATTTCTTCTCATTTCTCTTTAGAAGTAGCTTGAATAAATGCAATTTACCTTTTTAGTAGTGAATGGCACCCATTTCAGTAGTTTCCATCTCTTTTCTTGCAAAATTAGGGTTTGCTAAGGTTTGCTAGGGTTTATTTCAGTTTTCCTTCTCTTTCTGCAAGTATAATAGCCCGTGTAGGATTAGCTTTCTTCCATCATAGTAAAAGCTTCTTCTGAGAACTCGTAGAAATGTCTTAAGCTCCTAGAAAACTTGTGCCAGCTGATCAAGTGACAGCGTGCAGTAAGACCGAGTATTTGTGCATACAGCACCGTTGCTTCCAAGTTTGTTATGAACTACCAGGTTGATAAAAGTAAAGAAGGAAGCCCCAGGAGTTGCAGCATTGTTACTGCAATACTGGAGCTCACCACTCTTTTTGGCGCCATTGCCGGGGAAGTGTCAGAGTATTTTGTAATTACTGCTTTTCTTCTATTTTCTACTACAACATTATGCTAAGTAGTTTATTTCAGCAAAAGTAGAGTAGTCATTTCGATTCTGCAATTTCATTTCAGCAAGAGTAGATTAGGCATTTACTACTTTCATTTCAATTCTGCAATTTCATTTCAGCAAGTGTAGATTAGGCATTTCCTGCTTTCATTTCAATTATGCAATTTCATTTCAGCAAGCGTAGATTATGGATTTCCTACTTTCATTCCAATTCTGCAACTTCATTTCAGCAAAGTAGATTAGTCATCTCTTGCTTTCATTTCAATTCTACAATTTTCATTTGAGCAAGGTTTATTTTAGTTAGTTGCGATTTGTTGTTCAACCCATTTCAGTTTTTGCAAGTACAAGTAGAAAGAGAAACACAAAAATCACCCAGAAAAAAAAAAAAAAATTTCCTTTCATGCCTCATAGGAATAGAGACAATTCAGGAAAATTCCTACCCAACACCCCCAACACATCACTGAGTCACCCTTCCCTCTTCTTTGGTGGCAATGATCCAAATGATCCTATAGGTGAACCTCGAGAGATATATGAAGATCCTATAACAAAAGAAGAGTAAGAAACCATTCCTCTTGAGACCATGGCTAAAAACAGAAACGTTAGAAGGAATGGGGAAAGAATAGAAGGTGCATTTCCCATTCGGGAGACCAATGGGGACACAAAAACGAAAAACATAAGTCCTTCAGCCTTAGCTCACTTCCATGGACTGACTATCGAAGATCCTGATATTTCTTGTTTGAATTTGTTGTACTCTGTCGAACCTATGACTATGCAGAAGACAAGTAGAAGTTGAAATTGTTTCCTTCTACCCTCAAGGATGCAGCCTTGCACTGGTTCATGGGGTTACTTGGAAGCAGTATCACAACTTGGGCTCAGATGCAGCAAGTCTTTAACAAAAAATACTGGGACTACCGTAGGTCAAATGAAACCAAGGAAGAAATCTTCCGAATGACCATGGGTAGTGATGAATCTTTAGAAGACTATGAAGGGAGGTTTCAACTCAGTTATAAAAGGGCCATGTGCACACTTGATCCTGAATCCCTGAAGTTGGTTCTACTTAAGGAGTCCCTGAAGACCTTCTAGATACCCTCCATTTGCTGGCTGGGGGAGACATCTACCAACTACCCTATGATGACATAAAGACTGTGTTTAGAAACCATTCCAAGTTAGCTAGAAAGAGAGGTAGGGGAAATCAACCTTTAGCCAGTACATCCTCATCCAGCTCATCCCTTAGAAACGAACTTGAGAATCAACTAGAAGATTTCAAGAGTGAGGTGAGGC
>APFE030561587.1:54514-73833 GCA_000404065.3 Pinus taeda | reverse complement strand
ATTCATCTACCCCATCTCTGATAGTGAATGGGTTTCTCCTTTGGTGCTAGTGCCAAAGAAAAATGGGAAGTGGAGAATCTGTGTAGATTATCGGGAACTAAACAAGGCCACCAAGAAGGACCATTTCCCTTTGCCCTTCATAGATCAAGTGTTAGATGGCTTAACAGGGAAGAAGTTCTTCTCCTTCCTAGATGGGTTTAGAAGGTACAACCAGATCCAAATCAGCCCGGAAGACCAAGATAAGACCACTTTCACTTGTCCATGGGGTACTTTTGCATACCGGGTCCTTCCTTTTGGGTTGTGTAATGCTCCCGCCACTTTCCAGAGAGCAGTACTGAGCATATTTGCTAAATTGGTTCATGATTTAGTGGAGATCTATATGGATGACTTTACCCCTTATGGTTCTAACTTCCAGGAAGCTTTGACTAACCTGGGAAAAGTTTTAGCCAAGTGTATTGAAATGAAACTGTCCCTCAGTCCTGAAAAATGTGAATTCCTTATGACTGAAGGGATCGTGCCAGGTCATACAATTTCTCAGCAAGGATTATAGGTGGATCCCAACAAGATTGCTATCATCCAAAGGGTCCCACCTCCTCAAAAGGTAAGAGATGTCCAGAGTTTTCTAGGCTTAGCAGGGTATTATAGAAGATTCATTAAGGATTTTGGTAAGCTAGCCTCTCCATTTTTTGATCTTTTGGGAAAAGATGTTGAGTTTATATGGACTGACAACTGTCAAGAGGCTCTAGATTCCTTGAAAGGTAAGCTGGTAACTGCCCCAATCTTAAGAGGTCCAAACTGGGCCCTACCTTTCCACATTCACACAAATGCCTTGAACAAAGCAATAGGAGCAGCCTCAAGGCAAGTTGAAGAGAAGCTGCCTTATGCCATATATTTTGTCAGTAAAAGCATGTCCAAGGCAGAATTAAACTATAGTGTAACCAAAAAGGAGCTCCTAGCTGTAGTGCATTCCCTAAACAAGTTCAGACACTACATCACTTGCTATCAAACATTCGTACACACTGATCATGCTGCAATTAGGTATTTGATGAATAAACCATATGTAAATGCTCGTCTCATTAGATGGTTACATTTATTGGAGTAATTTGATTTGACTATTGTTGATAAGCCAGGTAAGGAAAATGTTGTTGCTGATTTTCTGTCGAGACAGGATTTTCCTACAAGTGAAGAAGGAATGGTGGATGATCAAATTCCAGATGAACACCTATTTTCTATTTTAGTACTCTCTCCATGGTTTGTTGATATAGCAAATTACTTGGTTTCAGCACAGTTTCCGCCACACCTGTCCCTAAAAGAGAAGAGCAAGATCGTGAGAAAAAGTGCCCCATTCACTTGGATTGGGGGCAATCTTTTTAAACTTGGCCTAGATCAGATTTTGAGGCGATGTGTCAGGGAGGAGGAAGTTTTTGACATCCTCCTAACCTGTCATGATGGGCCCTGTGGGAGCCATTTTGCAGCAAAGAGGACTACCTTCAAAATTCTGCAAGGAGGTTAGTATTCACCCACTCTTCATCAAGATGTTAGGAGATACATCAGCCAATGTGACCGATGTCAAAGGATGGGAAAAGGTACTGCAAGGGATGAGATGCCCCTGCAACCTCAAGTGACTTTCGAGCCATGTGAGAAGTGGGGCATGGACTTTGTGGGTCCTATCAATCCTCCTTCAAAACAAAAAACTTACATCATTGTGTGTACTGATTGTCTGACAAAATGGGCAGAAACAAAGGCGATCAAAGCAGCAACAAAGGAAAAAATAGATTAGTTTTTGAGGGAAAATATCTTCTACAATTTTGGCTATCCAAGAGAGTTAGTCACAGATCAAGGGAGTCAGTTTACCTCCACTTTGGTTGAAGACCTGCTCACACACCACAAGGTTAAGCACAAAACTTCCACCCCTTATGATCCACAAGCAAATGGACAGGTGGAAATCACTAACAGAGCTTTGGAAGGGTTTTGACTAAGGTAGTGAGCAACAGCATAAAAGATTGGGCAGATCGATTGGTTGAGGCCACCTAGGCCTATAACACTACCTGGAACACCACCACAGGGTCTACACCCTATGAGCTGGTCTACGGGATGAAGGCTATGCTGTCAATAGAATTTGGATATAACACATTAAATATGGCAACTCAGCTAGACCTAGATCTTAGCCATGCACAAAAGGAAAGATTGCTTCAGCTAAATGGATTGAATGAACAGAGAATGCAGGCCCTACTCCACTCAGAGGTAGTCCAAATTCAAAGAAAAATATGGCATGATAGACACCTCAAAGAAAAACAATTCTAGCAAGGAGATTGGGTGTTGTTGTATGATTCAAGATACAAAGATTTCAAGGGAAAACTGAGGACGAGATGGTTGGCACCATACACAATAGAAAAATGCAATGAAAATGTTTCAGTCCTTATCCAGACCATAGATGAAGAAGCCATCCACATGCTCGTCAATGGGCATATATTGAAGATCTACAGGAAGCCCCTTTCCAAGCAGGAATTCATTGAGAATCTGGGTAAAACAGTGTTGGTAGTGGAGTCGGTCCCTGTCTCCACTCCATCCACACACTGAGCAAACAAAAAACACAAAAAAAAGAAACTAGAAGAAAAAAAAAGAAAGAAAAAAAACAGAGAAAAAATAAAAGAAAAGGAAAAAACAGAAAAATGAATAAAATATCCCTGGGTAAAAACCTCTTGAAGGTGCCCAGGGCAGGCAGTGAGGGTGAAAGCCTCTTGGAGGCATCCTAGCTGTCTCAAAAAAAAAAAAAATCTAACTTCTTTTGGATTAATTGCAGGTTGCAGGAGGGTCACACAAGAGAAAAAGACATGACCAGGCTACATACACCCTTCATAATCCATTCCTCCATCACCATTATCCTTTTCTAGTCCTCGGTCTCATTTTTTCTAAAAATTTTGCATCCTTCACGAAACTCTGTGTATTCTATAGGAGGATCCTGTAGAAACTACAGAAAGGCCAAAATCAATTTTAGAGAAGAACCCGAGGGCTGGAAGTTTGTCTAGAAGGCCTGTGGACCTCCCTGCCACCATCCATCTGCCTAACTCTCCATTCCACCCCTGTGCAACCACACTTCCACTTGCATTTCTTTCCCTGCACAGAAAAATACAAAAATTATGTTTCTTTCATTCTGTAACCACAAAAAAAGGATGAAAAATAAAGTAGCAGTGTTCTTTGCTTATCCCTACCTGATACCTTCCAGCTGCTATTTCTTTTCATTCAAGAATTTCTTTAGCAGTTTTTTAGCCCTGCTTAAGCATCAGCCTGAATTTCAAATGGAGAAGCAGCTACAAGAAATCCTGCAGGATTCGTGTAGCAGCTGATCCCTTTGAAAAACATACTCCAGAGGAAGGGTCAGCAGCGAGGTTGCATGAAACATATAAGGAGCAGAGCCTAAGTGAACTATCATTAGCATAAGCTGAAGGCCGAGCATGCAGAGCAACAGCAGCAACAGTAATGAAGAAATGAAGTGCCAAAGTCCGAAGCATGCATAGCACAACAGCGACTAAGAAGGTAAGTGGCTAAACCTATTCCTCAATTGCATGAATATTATTTCAAAATTTCATGAACTATGGGAATGGTCACGATTAAACGGAATCGGTGGCTAGTTAACTGGCAACCCTCATTCAATTCACACATCCTCGTGGAATTCAAATGAGCCTCGTCCAATTCAAACTGCCGATCAGATACGCAGTTAGCACGTCTGGCATGTCAACTCAGGAAGAAAACATTTGGAACGGTAGTGGTGGCGACGTATAACGGGAGTAAGGGAGGTGATGGTGGTCAAGCGACATGAAGAACCATAATTATACTAGCATAGGACCAACTATCCGGATGGGGATAATGTACCCATCCAGCCACCTCACCTCCTCACCGCGCATTACACCATCAGTTAAGTACAGTGCGGTCTAAGCCTCCACCACCCTTTGCTTTCATTTCCATTTACGAAGCTTTCAACTGCAGTACTGACCTACCACCTTTAGAACAGTGAACCAGTCATTTTCTGCCAGTTTTTTCCAGTTTTTCAAGACCCTCCCGCCTATCGGGCTCTACAGGAGCACTACTGCATTCTACAGGAACAGGAACATTGCCTACAGGAAGCTTTCTACAGGAAGGCTAGAGCACAACTCTGTAGAAGGAAAATTCAAGGATTTTGTCAAATTCGAGCTTGAAAAGAGGTAGACTCGGGAAACTGCTTTGCATATGATATATTTATATAAGATGGTGGACTAAAAATATAGTATTGGGTTGAAAAAGAAAGGAAGGTGAAGCTTTAAAGTCTTCCTGTGTTGTCCTGAATTCCATACAGTCTCTCCATTTTCTTCTCTGCATCCAAAATCTATCTTTTTCTTCCTCACATTCTGCTATGAAAAAAGGATGCAACCATAGAAACTAAGCCTGTGGGAAAAAAACAAATTTGCAAATCTGTCTACTCTCTAAAGAAAAAACACTGTGTTATATTCTCTGTTCTGTCAAAGTATTGATTTCTTCCGAAAACAAAGAAGAATATTCAAGCTGAAAACAGTTTGAAGAAAGGGAAAATTGCAAATTGGTGTTGTGAAGGAGCACATGGAAAATTCCTTCTACAGTTCAAAAAAAACAAAACTCAGTTATTCATCTGTTTCTGGTTTTGGAAGTCATTGCCTTCCTCCTCACCTGAGCACTTTCAGAAACCACTAAACACCATGCCAGGAGGTTTTATGCGAAAGGAGCCTTTGAACTCCAAAAAATTACATGAGCACTGCGAGGTGGTGGCCCTCTTCACCGGGGCAAACTAGATGTTTTTCTTTGAAAAAATTCATGGGTATGATGAAGAGGTGACTGAAGAATTTTTTATGTCCTTAAGACCCCATTCGAAAACACATGCTACAGTCAGTTTCAGGGGTTTGACCGTAGACCTTACACCTGATTTTATCAGTAGAATCACAGGTCTTCCACTTGGGCTCCCTTGGAGCAAGGAGGAAAAAACATTGGGACAGGTTGCTAAGAAGACATTTTTTTAGCCTAAGGAGCATCCTATAGAGGATGAAAATGGGGTCAGAAGGACAAGCTTAACTCCTCCATGGAGTGAAGTTAGCTACTAGATAATGAAATATATCACTTGTGAAGGAAGGTTCAATATAATTTATGGATATCACTTCAGGTTATTACATCAATTGAGAAGGGAGTTGGGTTTAGTGAGGCACATAGAGAGCATTAGAAGAGCCCAACTATAGGAAGAAAATTACTTGCTGAAAAAGCAGTTATAGGAACAGGAAACTCGAGGAGGAGACAAGTTGCCAATATTGGAAGGGCAGCAACAACAAGAAGGTCCCTTAGCAAATAATGAAGCAGCAGAGAAATAACAACAAGAAGAAGAGCCATAGACTAATGTTGAAATGCTAATAAAACAACAGCAAGAAAAATAATCTCAGGCAGCAGCTGAAGTACTGATTTTGAAACAACAGTTTCAGGAAAAGGAAGCCCAAATGGCCTACATGGCCAGCTGGGCAATGGAGGCCTTGCAGTGCAGACAACCATCTAAATCCTATGCACTATATCTCAAAGACCAATGGCTCCAATTCCAGATTAAAACATTGGCCCAGAGGGGCACAATCCCATTCCAAAATTATGATCAGTTTATGCATTTATGTGATAATAGTTCAACCGAGGATAAATCCAAATTAGCATAATTTTACCTCCATAATATGGCACTACCAGACATGAACTTATGGGATCCAAATGCTGCACTGGGAGACCTACAGCTCATGGCTATGGCTTCTTGGTTGACCCATGAAGAAAAGGCGATAGTGGAAATTCAAAAGATCTTGACAAAAGAGCTAAGTGAGCCCCTCATGATTAGGGTAGAACCAGCAGAACCATTAGCTCTCTTTTATGCCCACCAACACCTAGCAACCAATCCTCAAGTTCTTCCTGATTATGTGGACAAGCAAGCACAGGCCATTGCCCATTTTGAAGATATGGAGAGATTATTTGGTGATGACTGCCTTCATGCTTGCATGAGAAGGTGGAATACACTGTCACATAGCCTAAAGATAAGGGAGTATCACTCTCCAACTAGAATGAGGGAAGCTATGATGAGAGTGCCCCTATATAAACAATCAATGCAAAACTTGAAAGCCAACTGGATTGGTCTTAAGTTCAGTCCTCCACTAATGTTAGGACTGTTGGAAGGGGTCAAGGAGGAGGAAGAACAGAAACAATGGGAGGAAGTGGATAGAAAAGAAGGTTTTCATGACAGAGAAGAGGGCATCACCTCAGAGGCTTGGGATGTCAGGGAATTTGTCAAAGCTATTAAAGATGAAAAATTGGATTAGTTGCTCAGAGGATGAGTAACCCATTCAGCAGGGGGTGATGATGAGCCCCAGAAATGGGTAACTATATGGGCTCATTCTCCCTATAATTTTCATTTAATCCACCATTCTCAATATCTTTTTGTATGTTTTTTTAATATATTTATCTCAAAAGAGTGAATGGGGATAGTCACCTTGCCACATAGTCTAATGAGTGCTTATTGCAGATTTTTGGACAAGGACCGGGAACTTATGAGCAGATTAGCAGCGAAACTCGAGGAAATAGGGCTGAGAACTTATATGAGGGTTGTCTCCCTCATTAATGGCCCCTTCCTTGAGTTCTCCATCAACATCTTGGAGTACAAAGGCCCACAATGATGATCCAAAGGGGCAGCCGAGCAAGTCTAGTAGAGTTGTTGTTATCTTCAGTTTAGGCAGCTGAGTTCCTTAAGTTTAGGAGGACTGTTGGGAGTCCCCACTTGTATAAATAAGAAGGCTTCAAGCCTCAGTAGGTTATCCATTTCATAGTCTATTTTCGCACTTTTGTGCAGCCTTATACTCAACTCGTTTTCGAGCTCTTTTTGAAGACAATTTTGTGATGTAACTACTATTTTTTTTATGAATGAAGATGCATCCAGTTTTGAACCAGGACTGATCTTTCCTAGAGGGCTGAAGCTCTTGGGTTAGGGCCCAACCCAAGCTACTCAGTACCTCCTTTGTGTATTTATATGCTTTTTTCTTGCATTCATAAGTTGATTTCGTTGTTTAGGTTAAAACTTGCTTTGGTAAGATAGGTTGCTTTTGATGGTTAAAATAGTTGTTCTTGTTTCAAGTTGCTTAAGTAGTTTACTGTAGTAATAGAGAAAGATCCAAAAAAGCTACCATCAGGTCTTGATCTACTTTCTCTCTCCTTGGGACCATGATTTGAGGTCAAGGCAATACTGCTGCCACCAAAAACATAGTTTTTGCCCTCCATGCAATTGCTAGTGTGATGTTTTGAGTTGGAGAAGAGTATATTCATTTGGATTCACATGTTTAGATCCTTTCTTGTTCATTTACCATGGACTTCTCGCATAAATTTCTTTTCATCAAGTTATATTCAGTAGTTCATTGTTTTTAGGTCAGATTTTAGGTCAAAATAGACAAACTCTATTTTTTGGTTCTTGCTTGGGCCAGTTTTGAGAAGTAGGTGTGTAGCTCACTTGTAGAACATTCCAATTTATCATTCCTCGATAGCACAACCAACACCACCCCACTTCTCCAAGATTTCTCCTCATTCGCCACATTTCGCCAATCTGACCTAATTTCTGTGTTTTTATACAAAGTTGCCTTCTTGCCCTTTGAACAAATTCATCTCCTTCATTCCTGATCTTCATTAACAGAGTCCTAGACCCTTAAACACCTTCATAAATCCTTCATTCCCCTTTTCCCATCATTTTTCCACCTTCAAACCTCCAAAAACCACTTTCGGCCCCCTCTTGTAGAACCTCTTGTAGATCCCCTACAGCCTCCTGTAGAAGTTCACGTGAGTGATTTTTTGAAGTCTGTTCGCAATGGAAATCTCTAGAAGGGTACTAGGGACTTCCTAGGACCTCTCCACTCTTCCTCTCCATCTACAAAAGCCAACCCCATCTTCCTTTGGCACCAAACCCCTGCACAGTCACAAACAGTCAGATCACAAGCATAATAATTCTACATAAAAATGCTCAAAAGTACAAAAAGATGATTTCTTCTCATTTCTCTTCAGAAGTAGCTTGATGAATGCATTTTAACTTTTCAGTAGTCAATGGCACCCATTTCAATAGTTTCCATCTCTTTTCTTGCAAAATTAGGGTTTGTTAGGGTATGCTAGTGTTTGTGCTTTATTTCAGTTTCCCTTCTCTTTCTGCAAGTAGAATAGCCCCTGTAGGATTAGATTTCTTCCATCATAGTAAAAGCTTCTTCTGAGAACTCATAGAATTTGGCTTAAGCTCCTAGTGAGCTTGTGCCAGCTGATCAAGTGACAACCTGCAGTAAGAGCAAGTACTTGTGCATACAACACCGTTGCTTCCAAGTTTGTTACGAACTACCAAGTTGATAAAAGTAAAGAAGGAAACCCCAGGAGTTGCAGCATTGTTGTTGCAATACTGGAGCTCACCACACCTAACACCTAGAGAAAGAAAATTAATAGTGCAACGCAGTACTCGATTCTCCTAGATTGGAGGATACCTCTTTCACACTGGAGCTAGTATGCATATTTGTAGGTGTGTCAGAGAAGGAAAAATCTACGATATCCTAAAATCCTGCTACGATGGACCTTGTAGTGGACACTTTCTAGACCGCAAGAGTGGACATAAATTCTTATAGATTGGCTATTATTGGCCCACCATTTTTAAGGACGCCAAGAAATTTGTCTAGGCATGCGATAGTTTCCAAAGAACAGGCCGCCCTGGCCAGTCTCCAGATGCCCCTACATCCACAGTTTGTCATCGAACCTTTTGAATTTTGGGCCTTAGATTTCATTGGCCTAATAAACCCATAATCTAATCAAAATACATGTACACTAGTTGCAACGGAATATGTGACTAAATGGGTGGAGGCAGAAGCATTACCAAAGGCAACAGAGGACACAGTAATCCATTTTATTTTCCAAATTTTCGTGCGGTATGGCTTGCCCAGAGAAATAATTATGGATGGAGGGACACAATTTATAGGCCATAACATTGCTGCTACATTAAAAAATCATCACATTTTACACAAAATCACATCTCCATACCACCCGCAGGCAAACGGCCAGGTAGAAAGTACCAACAAAGTAATCGAGGGAATTCTAACAAAGAGAGTCATTCGCATAGACGTGACTAGGCTACTCGATTGCAAAAAGCCCTATGGGCATATTGCACGACTTGGAGGAATACCATAGGATACTCCCCATATCAGCTAGTGCTTGGCAAAGAACCTATCTTCCCCATAGAATTCGAAATTTAGACATAGAGGATAGCCCAAGAAGTAGGGATGGATTTGAATCAAGCACAATTTAACAGACTACATCAAATCAATGAATTGGATGAAATCCCACTATCAGCTCTTCAGCATACTACATTGATTCAACAACAGAGAGCAAAATGGAATAATGCCCTCATCAAGAAAAAGATATTCCATGAAGGTGATTAGGCACTTCTGTACGATTCTAGGTTCCAGGATTTCCCGAGCAAACTCCAAACTAGATGGTTAGGTCCCTACGAGATACATTAGGTCCCTACAATACTAGTGATTACCCCATTACTATTGTATTTGTATCCCTTATTAATATTTTTGTGCCCCTATTTTCCACATATTGTTATTACTCTGCCCCATAGAATCCCTCTATTGTTATTTTTGTGGCTTTATATTATTATTGTTAGGTTGACTGGGTTATATTGTGACTCCTTAGACTCTTATATATAGAAAGGAGGTTTTATCATTTGAATCATCAAGTAATCATTCATTTTTGTAATGTAAAGGAGGTTTCCCCCTCAAGGAGGCTGAATTCTAAGGCGTTGATCTATCTTTTCTATCTTTTTGTGAGTTGGTTTTATAACATTTGGTATCAGAGCTTTGGATTCTAGGGTTTCGCTCCTCCAAATAGGTCATCGTGGAATTTTCACTATAACATTTTTTCTGCAACGTTTCAGAAGTGAAAAAACCCCATTTGAGGTCAAATCACATTGAACCTCGGGTCTAAATTTCAGAGCTTTTTGCACTATAGTTGCAGAGATATGATCTAAGGAAGTTGGTCTTTTTGCAGACTCCTAAGTTACATTCCAAACAGGTGACCTGGGGAAATCATCATAACTTTCTCTCTAAGTATCAGATTGAAATTTCGTAAGAAGGTACAAAACGAGGACAGGCTGTAGTTTCTTTTATCTAGTTTTTAGAGCCAAATGTTGAAATAGGGACACGTGGCATATCATACAAGTTCACTCTACTGAACTAGTCTATAATCAGGTCATTGTGGGAGATTTGGTATAACTCTTCCCTGGAGAATTCAATTTGGATTAGACTAGTGGCATTAAAAAGAGGACACAGAGGGATAATGTACGTCACAATTTTAGAACTAGATGATCGAAATTACAGAGATACATCAGAGACAATATCAAGCTCCTACAAAGTGAAAAGAGGTGTGTACATTTTTTTAAATTTTTGCTTAAGCTTGGTTTGAAAAATTATTTTGAAGGAATTCAAAGGGCATAGTAGAGCATTATTATCAGTAACTGATGCCCTAAGGAAAGAAAATGCAAACACCTAGTAAGAAACCTAAAAGATATAGCATGACTCATGAAGAAGAGGAAGAAATACTACATGATATATCAAAATTACAAGACCAAGTGCAACAAATGTCACTCTCACAAAAGCTAACAGAAGCTAAGATAAATGGCGTGGAATCTAAGATAAAAGGGTTGGAAGCTAAGATGAATGGCCGTGGGAAAGCTAATGAATGGCTGATTTGAAGATATATTGTGAAAGAAGATTTTTGAAGAGACAGACATGGCAAGATTTGAAAGAACAGATTTGACAAATTTTCTACAAGAAATACTTACTAATGGTGAAAGGGTAGTAAAGGAAACTCATGATGAGAACAAAAGAAATTTTAATCATGATTTCATAGACTCTAATGTTGGATCGAATACCCACCATATTCTAAAAATCGATATGAGGAAGTTTGATGGCAAGGATCTCGCAACATGGATATTACAGATAGAGCAATTTTTCGATCTCAATAATGTGCAAAACACACAAAAGGTATGTATGGAAACTTTATATTTGGAACCAAATAAGTTTGTATGGTATCAATGCTTTGCTCTCATAAACAATTTATCACTTGGGCAATTTTTACTGAAGAAATGATAGCACATTATGAGGATACAAAAAGCAACACTTTTTTTAGCCAATTGATAAGTCTTAAACAAAAGGGTTCAATAATGGAGCACAAGGAGTTCCAAAAATTGAACATAAGGGTAAAAGATATTTCAGAGGAGGATAGGATTTATGTGTTCATAGGGACTTTAAAGGATAATATCCAACATGATGTTCGCCTTTGGGAACCTGATTCATTAGAGAAGGCATTTAGGTTAGCAACAAAAATGGAAAGCAAAATTATGGCAACCAGGAAGCACACCACTCACAACTATAAAGATGGAAGCGTTGTTGCCGCTAGTCTTCCACAACCTATAATATTGACACCACAACAATTGAAAGAAAAAAGATTAAAAGGGCTTTGTTACAGTTGTGAAATAAAATACACTAAAGGTCATAAGTGTGCTGAGAAGAAATTATTCTACATAGATTGTGAAGAGGAAGAATAAAAAGGAGCAGGAAAGGTCAAAAGAAGAGGATATACTCCAGGAACAAAGCCTAGATAAAGAAGAAATGAATCCAACCATACCTTGTAATACATTGGCGGGAATTACCACTCCTCAAACCATCAAGATAGAAGGACAAATCCAAAAGAAAAAGGTAATAGTGTTGATTGATTTAGGAAGTACCCACAATTTTATTCATTGTAAGGTAGCAAAAGAATTGAATTGCTTCTTATATCTAGCACTAGAGTGTCAAGTAATGGTTGGAAATGGAAAAACAATAAATTGCTCTGGAAAGTGCCATAATATCAAGCTATCCATGGGAGAATATGTATTCACTAGCCCAATGCTTTCCATTCCAATGGGAGCTGTTGATGTTGTACTAGGAGTCCAATGGCTAGAATCCTTGGGTACAATAGCTTTTAATTTTCAAGAAATTTTCATAAAATTTTATGTGGAAGGAAAGGAAGTTGAATTAATGGGTATTGCAGGGAAACCGGGAAAGATAATCAGCTCTAATGGTATGACAAAGCTTCTAAAAAAGGAACAAAGATGTGTAATTTCAAAATTATGTTCACTAGATGTTTCCACATCGAAATCATCTATTTCTCCAGATCTCCAAAAAGTCCTGGACAATAATTCCAAGGTATTTGAGACTCCCAAAGATCTCACACCTATGCGTGATCATGATCATGCTATTCATCTAATTCTAGGAAGTGTTCCTCCAAACATCAGGCCGTACATATATCCCTATGTCCAAAAGAGTGAAATTGAATGTATGGTTGCAGAAATGCTACAAGCTGGTATAATTCAACCGAGTCAAAGTTCTTTCTCTGGTCCAGTAGTATTGGTGCACAAGAAGGATGGATCATGGTGCATGTCTCCAGATTATAGGGAGCTCAACAAGCTCACTATTAAAGATAAGTTTCCCATTCCTATCATTGATGAATTACTAGATGAATTGCATGGATCAATTTACTTCACCAAGTTGGATCTTCACTCAGGATATCATCAAATCAGAATGAAGACTAAAGACATTATGAAAACAGCATTTAGAACTCATGAGGGTCATTATAAATTTTTGGTCATGCCTTTTGGCCTTACCAATGCACCTTCTACATTTCAAGGTTTGATGAATTCCATTTTCAAACACTTCCATAGAAAATTTGTGTTAGTATTTTTTGATGATATACTAATCTACAGCAAGTCTTGGAAGGATCATGTTGAACATGTTGATAGGGTGCTACAACTATTGGAGGAGAAACAATTATATGCAAAAAGATCCAAATATTTCTTTGGAGTACAAGAGGTGGAATATCTAGATCGTATTGTATCTCATTGTTGGACACCTAATCCTGAATGTGTTAGTGTGGAAGCCAAATAGAAAAAAGGAGTCCAAGAGGTCTTGGGATGTGAAACCCAAAGTTACAACATGTACTATAAATGTAAATATTTTGTTAATAAAAATTGCACTCTCATGATTTATCCTTCTGATTATTATTTCTGTCCATGTGTGTTTAACATGGTATCAGAGCAAGTACGATCATAATCTGCTCAATCTTTTGTGAGCCACTTGTTTTTGTGTGGCCTGTGTAAACCTACGCATCGATTATATGTTGGTTGTAGATGTGAGATGGTGATGGCACATATATTTTGAAGATCGATTATATGCTGGTGTATATGTGCATTGGACTGATAACCTATGGTGCAGTCACAACATGTGCGTTGATCCTCTGCGACGAGTTCCATGTTGTATGCATTTTTTGTGTTGAATGAGTTTTAAAGACTGTAAACTATGCTTTGTTAGTGTTGTATTGAAGACTTTGTATGGTGAGTTTGAACTGTTTAAATATGTAAGGTTTGGTATGGTGCATTGAATTATTTTGAAGGCCATAAATGCATTGTGAATTCCATGAAAAAAAATGTGCATCCCTGTGTCTCTAGCTATTTGTATTCATTTGAATTAGGATTGGACGGTGGATATCTGTTTTCCGATTTTGAGATGGACAGTTTGGAAGGGTATTTTTAATTGTAATGTTGTAGAATCTGCATTGCTTTCTGCATTTGGGAAGCGTCTAAGGCATTGCGGTTAATTTTCTATCCAGTATTCAATAAATGCTCTTTCAGTGTCAGTCTTTCAACCTTCTATTGGCCTGGTGTTTTCCTTAAAAAACGTTGAAAAATTACTCAACTCTTCGGGCATGTCTTGCATCTACCATTATGTGACCTTTTGTGACCTAAGCGCCAGATTCTCTGACATGTTATCATTCCCTGCCAAACTTGTCTGAGATTCCTTAAATAACACATTGCTGTTAGGCTTCATTTGTATAATTTGAATAGCTCTGCGACATAGTGGGTTTGTATCTTGCAGGACCAATGGAGGCAGATTCTAGGTGGGATCTTTCTATAGAAAGGGGACAAAAGGAATGGCAAATCCACATGCAAGAATGAGTTGGATACTGGAAATCTAGAAAGAAAAAAAGAGCGATTTCTTGTGACAATTTACACCGCCACGCTCTTCACTGACAGAAGCATAGAAAAGGACAGTTAAGATAGACGACTTTGCAGACACCATGGAAGGACGATGTCAAAGTAATAATGTTTTAAAAAATGACAAGCAGTAAAGAAAAATTATTTTACCAAACAAAGCATTATTCTGAATTGAAAGAGTTTCTGCCACTACCTCCCATATCAGTTTGAGGGTCTATGACATTGAGGCCAAGTCCCTGAGCCATAAACAACGGTGTCGTGGATATCTTCTCCTCTACTCTTTCTTGTGTGTAAAGATCCTTCACTATTTCCCCATGGCTTCATTTTCAAAACTAAACTCCTGTAATTGAGATTCCACCATGCCACTGTCGTTATCATGTTCCAAGAATTCATCTACTGCCTCTTCATCATAATAACACGCAAAATATGGGATTGATTTCAGAGAGCATAATCTCTTGTGAGCAGATACCCTCCGAAACCGAGGCTTTTTAGAAGAAGTTTGCTGAAAATCATCAATGAATTACCCTGGAAAAGAGTTTCCGGGCTGACATTTACTGGGGCAGGAGAAACTTGGCTTTGGCTCCAAAGATCGCTTTCCAACTGAACTCGCCTGAAATTGGAAGACGGAATGGCCTCTTTGTCTTCATCGACAGAGCAACTATCCAAGATCTAAAACGAATTAAGATGCGACCTTGCATTGTGGAAATTCAACTAGTTCGCATTTTTCGATGATAAATTTGCTTTCCCTTCTTTATCTCTGTGATTATCTGGAGGCAGTAACAGTGGAATCAATGATCCGATGACAGGACTCCTTTTGAGCGATGAATCACACACGGTGACCTCCAGAACTACTTCTTTGACTGATACTGTTTGGCAAGTCAGTTTTGGATTTGTTTTTTTTGTTTCATTTACGAGAAAAGAGACAGTGGATTTGGAAGGGAAGTTGATTGAATCAAGGGCACCTGTAACCTGTTAGCAACAGTAAGGGATCGCAACTATTCTGTAGCAGTGACATTCTGAAAACTCCTTTTGAACGGTGCAGTGAATGGGATACAAAAGTTGGATTTTCGCTAGAGAATTTAGAATAAAATTGAAATCTTGTAGTTGGACAAACCCGAGAACGCGAATCAGGAGGGCCGTAGTGGCGCCCATGAAACCGCAAGCCAAAACTTGGCCACGTGATGTGGTTCGTACGAAGGAAAAACTGAGGATACACTTAGTTGTGCTTTCAGTCTTGGGGCCAAATTCATTAGCCACTCCAACGGCATACAGAACCTTCAAATAGTAGCTTATCTTAGTGGTTACCACGTTTGTCAAGTTTGTGTACATTTTTACCAGCTCTCTCTCAACAAGGTCTCCACTATCCTTGCATGCCTGACAAGCTGCCAGATCTGAGAGGTCGCCTTTGCAAGTAGAATCAAGCGTAGTAATTCCCAGTTTGCACATAGAGTCCTACTTGGTTTGTATGCCAGCACAGAGGAGTGGGCTCGACACAAACTCAAACATACTATTCTTCAAACAGACTGACAGCAAGTGTGGGGAGAGGCCTAAAGAATCTATTTTAACAGTGAAGTTTGAATTTTCCATGGTGCATTGAATGTTTATGTGGAAGCATTGATTCAGTCTCCTTCTCTAAAGCTTAAATTCCAGTTTAAGCTACATACATATATTTTAGAGATCACATATTCATTGTGCATCAGTGGTTGTGTATGTACAGTTTAGTGTTTGTTTGTTCAAAATTTTGAGTCAGGAGGTCTTGAAACACACTGTTGTAAGGTTTCTGGAAAAGTGCATATATTCATCAAAGATTCGAGACAAAGGATTTGATTGGAGGAGCTGAAATTTAGCGTGGAGGTTTTGATTCCATTGCTATTTTTTTTCATTTTTGGATATAATTAGTTTGTGCAATCTTTGAAGATGGTTGGAAAAGATATGTGAATCATGAAGAAGTGTGCAGACAATTTGTATAACGGTTTGGTCTCTTTATAGAGACATTGCCTCATTGCTGCATATTTTTTTGAAGACTTATATCCAAGCCACTTTATTAATTTCCATTTTTTCTCTACCTTACAAAAAAAAGCAGAGCTGCTTCAGTACTCTTTTTTCATAAGTCAAAATGGCTTTAATTTATGATGTATTAGATTTATTAAATACTTTGATACAATCCAATGACAATGGGATGGTAAACATCAACAAATACACTCTCTGTGACATTTAGACCTACCTCCATAATGCATAGGAAAAGATCGATTTTTTGTAGCTTGAATCACAACTACAGCAAGAAGAGCTACATCAAAATGGACATCATTCTGAACCTATTTTTGTTCAGAACATTGAGACAACCACCCATCAGCAGCAAGTCAATAATGTTACAGTTCATTCAGATTTAGTACCCAATAAAGCAATAGTTGTACATGCAGATCCAGAAGTTTAGTTTTCACTTGCCAAGCCCATTATCAAACATTGGGAACAACTTGTCCACAACAAGCACACAATTGGTCTTGGATATGATAAGGACTTGTCCTTTCATATTCCAGACCACTCCAAGCCCATTCAGTTTTAGAGTGTTGGATTCATTCATGATAGTTCACCTGCTCCTCATGACAGTTCACCTTCAGCTGTTCTAGATTCTACCCCTCTTCCATAGTAGCGATAACAACAATAGATTGTGAAATGCTAATACTGTGACCGAGTTGGCCATTTGAAAGATCACTGTTTTGATCTTCATCCATGTAAGCACTATCATAAAACCACCCATTCTTCACACAGATGCTTTAGAAACAAACGTCTTGCAAGAACAAAGATTCATCTTGGATGGATCGCTTCTTGGCAATGGGCATCAATAGCCAAGAAGATATTCCGATCACATGTCAGAACTTGTTCCAGAGTATTCAACAATCTTGCAGCTGAGTTTTCTCCATCATCTCACCTTGTATCTAACAGGGGGGGAAATGATGGTCATCTACAAGCTTCAAAGTCACATCAAGTGAGCCTGAGCCACAACCTGCCACACCAGTTTCAAAGTTGTAGCCAAAGATAAAGATGCCCCTAAACATGCCTTCAGTTGGTAATCTGGGACACTTCTTTTGGGATCATGATTGCAGTTACACCAAAACCTGTAGGTGTTAGTAAACGGACGCATCGCCAGAGTTAATGGATCCTCAAGAGGCGGTTAGTCCATGTCATGAAACACACGGGGAGTGTTGGATTATCCAATGCCCAACAATCTCCCCCCCCCCCATCGCGAGCCGGGTGTGATTCGAGCTCAAGACCTTTGGCTCTGATACCACTTTTTGGGATCACGATTGCAGTTACACCAAAACCCACAGGTGTTAGTAAACGGACGCATCACCAGAGTTAACTGATCCTCAAGAGGCAGTCAGTCCATGTCACGAAACACACGGGGAGTGTTGGATTATCCAATGCCCAACAACTTCCTCTAGCAGAAGACTTCAACTTCTTGCCAGTTTCGGAAGAATTCCAGGAATAGAATTTAGGACACTTCCTCTAACAGAAGACACCAGCTTCTTGCCAGTTTTGGAAGAGTTCCAAGAATTGCATTAAGCATTCCAGAGTTGTTGGTCATCCTTAAACCATCACAAGTTTAGACTTCCCTTTTTCAGGTTGAAGTTCTCCCTTTTATGCGGGGTGAGACCTCCCTTTCATGGTTGAAGGTTTCCCTCTTCAAAACAATAGGAGCACTTCCTCTAGTAGAAGACTTCAGCTTCTTGCCAGTTTTGGAAGAGTTCTGGGAACTGCACTAAGCGCTCCAGTGTTGGTGGTCATCCTTAAACCACCGCCCTTTATACCAACATTTCAGAGAACACATTCAGCCTAGTGCTTCCATGCATTTCTGCACATTTTTTATTACAGCTCTCTTCTTGGACTCATGCATAACCCTTCGAATTAAGGGTGGGAATGTTGGACACCTAATCCTCAATGGGTTAGTGTGGAAGCCGAATAGACAAAAGGAGTCCAAGAGACCTTGGGATGTGAAACCCAACAGTCACAACATGTACTATAAATGTAAATCATTTGTTAATAAAAATTCCACTCTCATGATTTATCCTTCAGATTTTCTTGTGCCCATGTGTGTGTTAACACGTAGAAGGAGTTAAGGAAGACCCTAGCAAAATTAATGCCATTAAGGAATAGAAAATCCCCACATCCATAAAGCATCTACGAGGATTTCTCGGGTTGACAGGGTATTATCACAATTTTGTTAAGAATTATGGGAGAATAGAAGCCCCTCTAACAACATTATTAAAGAAAGATGCATTTTCATGGACTCCAAAAGCAACAAATGCCTTCGAACATCTTAAAGAGGCAATGTGCCAAGCACCGGTCTTAGCTACACCGAACTTCACAAAAACCTGTATTGTGAAATGTGATGCTTCAGGAAATGGAATTGGTGTTGTTTTAATGAAAGATGAAAGACCCATTGCTTTTGAAAGTCATCCAATCAAGGGAAAGTTTTTACACAAAGCTATTTATGAGAAGGAAATGTTAGCAATACTACATGCACTTAAGAAATGGCGACCCTACCTAATGGGAAGACACTTCAGGTAAAAACGGATCATGATAGCCTTAAATACTTTTTAGAACAAAGATTATCCTCTGAAGAGCAACAAAAGTGGGTCACAAAGATGTTGGGTTATGACTTTGAAATAATCTACAAAAAAGGGAAGCAAAATGTGGTGGCAGATGCACTCTCAAGAAAGGATGAGGATGTGGAAGCATTGTTGTGTGCCATTTCTATTATCCAACCAGATTGGATAAATGAAGCAAGGGAGGAATGGAAGAATGACGAAGAAGTGTGGGCACTTATTCGAAAGTTACAACAAGATTCTAGTACATCGGATACATTTAGTTGGCAAAATGATTCATTATGGTACAAAGATCGCTTATACCTATGTAAGAATTCCCAGCTAAAACAAAAGATTCTTATGGAATTGCACACTTCTCCCTTAGGAGGGCACTCGGGATTTTTAAAAACTTACCACGGGTTTAAGAAGGAATTTTTTTTGGGATGGCCTTAAATCAAATATTCAAAAGTTTGTGGCAGAATGTTTGGTTTGCCAACAAAATAAAGTTGAAACACTTAAGACACCGGGTCTATTACAACCTTTATCCATTCCAAGCCAACGTTGGGAGGAGGTTTCAATGGATTTTATCATAGGTTTACCCAAGTCTG
>APFE030561587.1:0-51074 GCA_000404065.3 Pinus taeda | reverse complement strand
ATTGTCCCCATATTGTTATTATTGTGCCCCACAGAATCCCTCTATTGTTATTTTTGTGGCTTTATATTATTATTGTTAAGTCGAATGGGTTATATTGTGACTCATTAGACTCCTATATATAGAAAGGAGGTTTTGTCATTTAAATCATCAAGGAATCATTCATTTGTGTAATGTAAAAGTGGTTTCCCCCTCAAAGAGGTTGAATTCTAAAGTGTTGATCTATCTTTTCTATCTATTTGTGAGCTGGTTTCATAACAAGATACAAGAGGTGCGTGATAATGGCACCCTTACATTAGCCACCATTGATGGGTCTAGTTACTCTTTTAAAGCAAATGGGGATCCAATACGCCTCTACCACAAACCGTTTACAAGGGAATCCTTTTGCCAATGGATACGTGAAGATTCTACGATACAAATTCTCTCTGAAGAGGGCAACTCTTCAACAACACTAGTCTAGTGAAGAATTTATTTTTGAAACCTACACATAAAATTGCTTCTCTGTTTTCTTTCTATTTTGATTGGATTTGCTTAAAATAGTAGAGATGATTGTTTATTAGTTTTTTTTTTCCTATTTTCCTTTGTTGTTCCCTACAGGGAACAGCTGTTGTTCCCTATAGGGAACAACACTTTTTAGTGAGCATTATCCTTTGTCGTTCCCTACAAGGAACAAATGTTGTTCCCTATAGGGAACAACACTTTTCATGTGTATTTTGCTTTACTTTTCGTGTGTATTTTGCTTTGTTGTTCCCTACAGGGAACAGTTGTTCCCTCTAGGGAACAACACTTTTTGCGTGCATTTTTCTTTACTGTTCCCTACAGGGAACACAAATTTTTGTGTGTATTCTATCTGTTGTTCCCTACAGGGAACAACACCTTTTTGCGTGTATTCTCTTTGTTGTTCCCTACAGGGAACAGCTGATGTTCCCTACATGGAACAGCTGATGTTCCCTACAGGGAACAACTAATGTTCCCTACAAGGAACAGTTGATGTTCCCTCTAAGAAACAACACTTTTTGCATGAATTTTTCTTTGTTGTTCCCTTCAGGGAACAGGTAATGTTCCCTATAGGGAACAACAATTTTCGTGTGTATTCTCTTTGTTGTTCCCTATAGGGAACAACACCTTTTTGCATGTATTCTCTTTGTTGTTCCCTATAGGGAACAATTGATGTTCCCTATAAGGAACAACACCTTTGTCACGTGTTTTTCTTTGTTGTTCCCTATAGGGAACAGCTGTTGTTCCCTATAAAGAACAACACTTTTTGTGTGGGTTTTCTTTTTCTATTCCCTTCAGGGAACAATACCTTGTGAGTATTTTTTAGAACACCCTTTCTCTCCCTTGCATGATCATCCCTATACCATCCCAGTTCACTCTTTATGATCCTCTTTATGGAATAAAAGTACAATACATATATAAGGACAACCAGTATGGAGTCTACTAGAACAGGAAAATATCTTGAATATTATCATCTTTAACAAGATTGCTTTGTGTTGATCAAAAAAGAAAGGACACAATTATCTATATCATTTCACTGTCCTCATTTCCACTATAAATCAAATTGATTGATTATCTGTACCATGGTAGTTCTCCCCTGTCCCGTATAATTCTCTCTGTTTATTATCAATAAGATTATGGGTATATTTTTTTTTCTATTGATATGTTCAAACTTCTTCCGCCATCCCTACTCTTAAGGAGTGTTGAGCCACCCTCTATATATAAAATGGGAGTGTAAATAAATAAATATATATATATATAGATATAGATATAGATAATAGATATAGATATAGATATAGATATAGATATTCACTAACAATTTTATGATTTGTTTCCACAAATGGAGGATAGGGGGTCTCATCACAAGCCAGCCTACCATGATCATAAGGAAGGAGTGAAGTGGCATTCCCACTATGGCTACCACACCAGGGATATGATCGAATGGATGTATCAAGAAACAAAGTCCTTGGGACATGAGATCTCATCACGAGCCAACCTGACCACTTTCGCTACTTCCCAGTGAATGGAAATGTGTTCATCTGGTTACCATGCCAGCACATTGGTCTCTACCATGGACATCATAATGCACTTCCCCAATTAGAAATAGAGGACCATGGTTCCTAAGGGTTAGAAAGCAACTTTATCGATGCTATGGACACCAGGGGGAAACAGAAGATTTGCTGATGGTATTGAAGTTTTATTTTACATCAATAATTATTATAATGCCCTCTTCTTATGTTTTTATCTTTTCTACGGAGAGATTATGTCCCTAACTTACCCTGAACCTTTATGCATGAGTTAATCTTTTTAAATCAATCACGGCAATTTTAAGTGGAATAATGGCAGTAAAGTATTATTTCTTGCATATGTTTTCCTTTTTCTTTATCGCATCACCTCACGACATCTTATCACTTATATATAATTCTCGTTACATGCCTTGTTTTCATCACTCCAATATCCTTTATGATCATTTCATTAATATGCATACCTTGCCACTTTTATTACCTAATCCATCACCCCTATACTTCGCCACCAATGCATTATCCTTTCATTCATTCAATCATAGGTGACCTATCATTTCGAAGGGGGGCGAGGACCTCCAGTGTACTTATGCATGCACTGTCATCTTTTCATTTGATTTTGCAGAACAATACGACATCCCATGATCACAGAGCATGTGGCATTATAACAGTCCTCGACAATGGTATTTATGTTTATAAAGTATCACCTGATAAAGCCATTACAACCATTCGATGTTGCATCTCTCGGCTCTGTTCATTGCTATGCTTTCCCCACTACACTAATCGTTTGAAGAATTCAAGAATTATGGGAGGAAGAATAGTGCACCAAGAACCTTTAACACTAGCTATCTCTGATGAAGCCAGGGAAATTCTAGCTCATGCAGGATGGATAGCATATTTTACAAGATTTCAACCCCCCAATGAGGAAATCGCCATCGAATTTTTACGGAATCTATGGAATGCATAATCCATGGTAAGAGGCAGACAAATCACTGTATCAGACGCGGTGATAGTAGAAGTGTCTGGGTTGTCGGAAAAAGGACTAGTATGGGATGGCAAGCGATTGAAGTTGCATGACGCTATTGAGGCTTTTAGGGACGAAGGACAGGAGCTAATCAAGAAGGGAAAAGGCATTCGGCCATCTTCTCTTGGAGATCCATGGGGAGAAATGGCACGAATTGTCTAGAACTATATTACCTGCAATGGGCGTAAAGACATGGTAAGTCCACGACAACTCAAACTTTTAGCAGTTTTAAAACAAAAATGCTTTGTTAATTTGCCTACACTATTGAATTCATTACTGCATGACACTGCCGAGAGGCTAAGATGGTCCCAACACATAGAAACAGTAGTTAGCCACCATTGTCTGATTAGGTTAATAGTTAGCTATAACCTTGCCCAACAACAATCAACCTGGGATGATCTAATATTGGCCCTCAAAGGAGATGTAGCCCTGCCAGCACCTAACCCTGTTCCAAAAAGAAAGAGGATTTCCCTTTCAATAAGCATACCTCAAAAATGCAGACGATCCACAAGGTTGAGGCCAAAACATGGAACATCTGAAAATCCTCAAGGCAGTGCTAGTCAACCCATAGAATTATCTAGCCCAGTAAGTGAACAATACTTGCAGCTAGAGTTAGACAGACAAGATAATCCTGAATCAGAACCTAAGGAAGGAACATGACATTCTGAGGATGAGCAAAGAAACGAATTGGGACCTCTCCCAACACCAAATATGAGCCCCCAAGGCAATCTGTTGCATGATTTCGAGATGGCCCAAGTCCTAGCCAACGTGAATGCCTACATACAACCTGAAGGACTTCTCAACCTTAACTTAGGAGAAACCCAATCTCCTGGGAATTCTGGCTATACCAAAATTCTATCTACCTTAAAAGATGCAAGCCATGAAGCAGAAATAGATGCAGAAGCCATTCAAGAAGTAGAGAACCAAACTGGTGACATGCTTCCAGTGGAAAATAGCCAGGTAGGCCTAAACACAAAAAACATAGGCCAAGAAGAAGAAGCAAAGACAAAGATTATTCAGGAAGCTAATAATCAATCTAGAGACACGGTCTTATTAGAACAGAGCCAAGGTGAACAACTAGGCTCTTTAGAAGCAGAAGCTATTAACGAGACTGTCAGCGGAATAGTTACTCTTCTGAAAAGGTATAGAGCCAAATTGAAGAAGCTAAGAAAATAACAGCAGAAGCTTCGCAAAAAGTCAAGAGGCTCAGAAGAAAAATAAAAGAAATCACCATGGGAAAGGTTCTAGATAGTACCCCGGAGATAGTAAATGTGCCTGTACAAACAGAATTATATGAAGAGAGGGTGACAAGAACTCAAACTGAGCCCATACCTACTCAACCATTCATCACTCAAGAGGAACAACATGCAATTTTAGTAGACGTAGCTACTCAGACAGAGGATGTACCCTCTTATAGCATGGCTACTTAGACGGAGGTTTGGACCTCCCATAATAAAGAAATACAGATAGAAGATATCCTTTCTCATAGAATCAACACTCAGATAGGCATACAAGCCAAGGACATCATGACACACAATGACCCCGTTATACTAAATCTTCAGGAAGAATTGGCACAAGCTCGGCTCGCGTTGGAATGACTTGAACAAGAAACCATTTCCCAGCTGAAATATCAAGCGCTGCAGAGATAGCTTCGGGAAATGAATGCAATAGAGAGCGAGACTTTCGACAAATGCAAAAAGGCAGAAGAGAAAATAGAGAAGATCAAGCTCAATCTAGATATGGTCATAGGTTATACAAACACCATCTACTCGATATATACAGATGTCTTAGCATGCAGGTCTCCCGCCACCAATTATGCCTTGCTTTTGTTAGAACGATATATGTTGTTGAAAATTAAAGCTGTGAGAGCCAGAAAACCAATTGAATTAAAAACAATTGAAGATTTTATAAATTGTTGCAAACAACATGGTGTAAAGGTTCAAAGGCTTCTTTGTGAGTTTTACCTACACAATTTTATATTAGAGAATGAGGTGCAAAAATAACCCTAACCCTTTTGTGGGAGATGTTCAATTCTAGGCCTTTGTCTCATTTGCAGTTAACCAACTCAAATGGTTTAAAGCTCATAACGCATTCCAAAGACAGGAACATGGATTGGATCTTTAGGTAAGAAATGAACCCAAGCACCCTTTACAAATGCTTGCCAACCATAAGAGTCTGATGACATGAGAAAGGGTGATTAAAATTTTAGAGCCCATTCGTAAGGAGATTGTACAAAATGGAGTGTCCTATTTCCTCTCCATTCAAGAAAGCTCAGGTGGATGGTCGCCACTAGTAGTGTGCAGGATAAGGAGCCATTTAATTACAGAAATTTTAAAGCATTTGTGGCCCATTTTGTCACCTATAGAAATCTTATTTTAAGAGGACCTTATTGGTTAGGATGTCTATTTCGTAGCCCCATCATTTGGTATCCTCCTGAAGGTTATCGAGTTGTCTACGAATTGCATGAAGGAAAGGAAGGGCCCGCCTTTGCGCTCCTAGCTCAACATCATGGTTTTAGACCAATTTTTTATGCTCTTTCTCCATCCTACTCTTTAACTACACCACATAATAATTACTTACTTTTCATGAGGACATGAAATAGGGTGAGCAGGAGAGTATGTTGAGTTATGAAATGGGTATGTATTTACTCTTAATTTCATCACCTTTTTCCTCTTTTCTTATCTTTTTCATATCTTTATATGCTAACATATCAATGGATTATGATAACAAATGGATGAACTAATCTCAATTAATATTTAGCTATCATAACTAACTTTTACTCCTCTTTATGGAGAAAAATGACGAATGGAATAGTTGTTGCTCCCTAACAATGGAACAGCATAAACTAACAAATGAAGAATGGAATGTGTCGGTTGCAGACAGGGTGGAGGATGAATCAGGAGGATTAGTGCAAAATAGGAAAGGTGTTTGAAGATAGAAATCAGTTGTGAATCCCTCAGGATTGGGGGATCCTGAGGGATCGCATTTATCTTTTACCTCTTTCTGACTATAGAAGCAAACAATCATAAGAATAATGGGGATCAATCTCTGTTATTCCAAATTGTAATTTTAATTTATAGAATCATGATATTGGAGAACGCGACCATATTGTAATGCTACTTAAGTTCGACAATTAATATATAATTGAGTTCTTGTTCATTCGTATTATCTGAAGTAGCTCAACAGTGTTCGCTGGTGGCTAAGGGCCCAACCTCTAGTGGACTAAACTGCTTCCTTGTGTTATATATTTCTAATTCTTGCAAGTTTGATTGGTTTAATAATTTTCTTGCTTTCTGTGAGTTTACCTTATTCGCTATTTACCGCTTTCCTATATTAAAGTAGTACATTCCCTTTACATGTCTTACAGCACTGTCAATTGATTTGATTTGTACTTATTCCAGATTCGATTATTTAGATAGTGAATCATATTGATTTAATCAACTGTAAGCATTTGGTTATTTCTATCGAACTCTCAGATTGATATCATTTCCATTTGGATTTCTTTGTAGAGATTGAGTATGATTTAGATTGAATCAACTAAGAAGAGATGAGTTATTACTACTATGCTCTCGGCTGATGCTATTGTTAATTGAATTGCTTGTGTGAGATTTCATTACGATTTCAGTAGAGGATTGAATCTTGAATCTTAGATGTCATATTTCCTTTAATGATTGTAATTTGAGTTTATTAGATGCATCCGTTTACTCTTGTATCAAAGGTCTATGCTTCATTTTAAGGAAAATTAATCTCTGGATTTATAGCATGCACATATTTTGTACACCCTTGGAATAAAAGGGCTTTCCTGGGTTGATGATTAATGTGGGGTAATTAAGAGTTTTAAAAGACAACTTTTATCGACCAACAATGGGGAGTGGGCCAGTTCCACCACTTCAAAGTAGTGAACCTTTGTTCCTGCCAGGTTATACCTTTCTTGGTCATTTGGTTTTAAGCACTGTAAGTGCATATTCACTTTATCATCATCCGGTCATATGGCATTACACATACCACTGGCCTATTCATTTCGAACGTGGCTTCCCAAATTCTTGTTCAAATTGTGTCTTGTTCGACCTACAATCACGGTTGGGACAGTTAATGTCCCTATAGGTTCTTGAGCTCCTCTTTCAACCTCTAGAATGGTTACACCTCCTCCATTGAATGGGAAATATGTACCACCCCCTATCCCACGACATGGGGGGAAACCACCTCATCCATATGTACCTCCTGTCTTTGGTGCAACCTATGTGAGTGGATCCCAAACTCATGTTATGGGAGAAAGTCAAACTGTTGGTAGTATGCCTTATCCTAGTGGAACCTCCATTCCATCTGGATCTGGACAAATTCCTTAGCAGCAACCTCTTTCATCTAAAATACCTTACTAATAGCCATACCCTCCTTATGGATCAAAACAACATCAAAATCTACCTTTCAATCAACAAGCAGGACCCCAAATGTAGTTTGGTCCTAATCCCTCACTTGGGTCATCTAGTCAGCTTCAGCCTGCTTCTCGAACTTATCCTTTAGGAGTTTGTAATCCTTTGTAGTAAGGCTCATATCAATAGCAAGGAACCTATCAATATCAGCAAGGAGGCTATCAAATTCCATAAGGAACCTGCCAGAAACAAGGACCGTATGTACAACAAGGACCTTACATGCAGCAAGGGTCTTATGAACAACCATTGCAGTAGCAAGGTCAACCATTACAGTATTAAGGTCAACCCCTGTATCAACAAGGTAAACTATTACAGCAGCAAGGACAACCATTGCAGTAGCAAGGTCAATCGTTATATCAGCAAGGTCAATCGTTGCATTAGCAACCCTATACTCAATACTCCTCATAGGTTTTCTATCCCCCTTATGGTTTGCAATGACCTATGTCGGGTCAAGATCAAACTTTTCCTGGTCATAACCCACCTCTATGGGAACAAACTCAACCTTTGTATGGTTAAAATTCCCAACAGTGGGGGATGTATCAAAATCCCTATGGTTAAAATCCGCTACTATGCGGGAAAAATTAGTACCAACAAAGTTGGAATCCTCAATATGGACCTTATCAAAGGCCTTTCATGCCTTTTAATCCTTAATTACCATTCTTAGCTACATTTGAGTTACCAGATGTGTCGAGACTCACAAATGACCCAATACTTTATTCACTGTACTGGCCTCCAGTTCCTACCAAAATTCCTGTCAATTGTCCAAAATTTCAAGGGAAGTCTGGAGAAGACCCCCAAGCACATGTCATGACATGCCATTTATGGTTTTAGTCCAAATCTTGGGTCAACGATTCCATTCAATTGCATCTTTTCCAATGAACCTTAACAGGTACTGCCACCAAATGGTACATCGAGTTACCTCGAGGTGCCTTTCAAGATTTCAACACTTTGGCTATGGCTTTTCTTACTCACTTCCAACTACCAATTCGGTATGAAACTGGTACCCATCTCCTAACATCTTTGAAAAGAAAATGATACCCACATCTCAGCACATTCATGAGTGGAGGCATCGGAATCATCTTTTTAAGTTCGAAATCCCCGATAAGATTTAACTGAATGGTTTACTTATCCATTCGTTATTCAAATCACCAAAGACATAGCTATGGGTGGTTGTTTGACCAAGGAACAAGCCATTGCCCTTTCTCAGTCTCTAGATTTGGTGTATTCATAATCTAGCACACTTTATGATCTCTTACCCGATGCTCCACGACCTTCAACTAATATAGCATCTTCTAAACCTGTGGAGCCACCACCCATTGATGGTATTATTGGATCGATAGCTCAAACTTCAAGTAATGCTTCTTTGCTTCTATGAAGCATAAATCTGTTTCAGCTACTACACCTCCTCCTCCTTCGAATACTCCCAAAAATCCTGGTAAAACTTCTAAGGTGAATGCTATCCAATGTACCACAACAGACAAATCCTCGAAAGGAAAAAAAAAGGGTAAAGGTAAGGCTAAATCTGATACCCCAAAATAGGATTCTCCTAAACTATCGGTTGATGATACATTTAAATGAAAGACGAAATATCCTTGTCTTATATGTGACAAAGATCATTATACCAAGGATTGTCCCCATCTTGCTAAGGTTAATCTTCTAGTAAAAGGAAAATTGGGGAAAGTAGTTGTGTTGAAAGAACCCTTTCCTTCACAACATAATTCACTGGTAGATCAACCTCAATCCTCTACATCTTCATGCTCTCAGGTTTTTATGAGTGGTACGACACATGCCTCTATTGCTACTCGATAAAAATATTATAAAACTCTTACCAAACCAATTGTGGAAAATGATGCCACTAATGTGCTTTCTACTTCCACTCCACCCAATTTTGGTCCTCTTCATACTGAATGACCTAGTATTCATTCCATTATCCAACCACCTCCCAAAGGTGTTCTTCAGAAATCATGTATAATCCGAATGCGCGAGATTCTCAACATTATAATATTGTGGAATATTTATCTCAAGCATCTTTGGCGATGTCAGCTTTGGAAGTCCTCCAGACTTTTCCATCACAAATACAAGCATTACTATCCGCCATAGGAGGGATTAATCCTACATATTCAAATATAATTACTTTTGACCTCGAAAACCACGTTCCCCATCTCCCACATCAACTTGCCTTTTTTATACAAGTTATTATCAAATTGAAGACTATTCATCAGGCTGTTATTGATGAGGGTGTTTCTACTTGCATCATGTCCCTTTCATGTTGGAAAGCTATTGGCTCTCAACCTCTCAACCAGTCCCATAATACATTGGAAGCTTTCGATGGTAGAGGTTCTCATCCATATGGTATTATCAGTGACTTGTCAATTCAATTGGAAGGAAAAACTATTAACCTGGAAGTAGAATTTTTCGATGCTAATCTAAATTACAATATTCTACTCAGTCATAGTTGGACCCATGCGATGTTTTGCATGGCTTCTACCCTATTTCGTGTGCTTTTTTTTCCTCATCAAGGGAAAATAGTCACTTTCGATTAGCTCACCTTTTTCTCTTCCAACTCCTCAAATGGAAATGTGCCATATGTTGGGAATACCAATATCCCTTATGAGAGTGTTGGGGCAGTTCTTTTCTAAAAATCTTCCCTTATGGGAACTTTCCCCTTCCACCTCCAAACGTTGCTTCAACTAACATGGTCTCGACTCATCATGATCCTTGGATTGTTCCCCGTCCTAATCAAATTGACAGTTCGGTGATGTTATGCCACTTAGCCCCATAGAGCAAGCATATCAGGCTATTGTTTCGACTTCTATGACTACTTCTTAAATTCATGATCATTTCAGTATGAGTCTAGATGTGTATTCGCAATCTCCCTGGCTCGGTTCTTTGGATTCCCCAGATCCTTTGAATGAGACGTTTCCAACAGATGAGAGTATTATAAAATTTATGTCTCTCGACGAAACTCCATGGAATGATGCTCATAATAATTCCTATTTTCTCCCAAGCCTTGTTAAGATTCCTTCTTGTCTAGAAATCCTTGTTTCCCATGTACTGACTCATCCAATTCAAACACCTATTTTGGTTCATGAAGTGTTGTCTGAAGGAAACATGGGGAACATTTTGGCTACCTCGCCTAGTGACATCTTAGCCCGGCCTAAGGTTGTCAAAATATTTCACTTGAAGGAATGTTTTTTCTCATGATGAGCTTAATATTTTTTCACTCTCCTTCACGAGACTTTCTCACCTAGTCTTTACCATTCGCCCATTATTGCGATGGGTCATTGATCCTCTGAATCGTAACCCTCACTTGCCCATGGGGCATGGTGGCATTTTCATTTATATGTATCATTCCACTAATTGGCTGAGTCGATGCTTACATGTGATGTCGTCTATGAAACTATGGTTTTACTCTCTCTTGATCAATTAACCGAGTCCCAAAATGGGCTCCATTTGAAAATTTGTGTGCCTCAATTTCACATAGATATCTTGTACATTAATGTGCAGTTTTCAAATGTCATCGAACCTTTATGCAGTTTTGATGATGGAGCTTGTTGTAGTACACAAAATCTATCTTCTGCCACATGGGAAATCTATGACCCTAATGGTGAGTTAGTGAATTTACAAGGAATATGTTTAGGTCGTACTACTAATAATATTGCCAAATATAGTGTGATTATCGAGCTTTTTTCAGAATCTATTTCTCTTGGCATTAGAGAGTTATCATTAGTCTTGATTCATAGATCATTGTACTACAACTTAACAGACAATATTCAGTTAGAAACCCTCGGATTTTGAGAATGTATTTTCAAGTTAATCTCTTAGAACGAGACTTTGGTTATATCACCTATCAACATATTCCAAGACGTTTGAACACATTAATAGATACATGGGCTAATTATGTAGTAGATAGACATCCGCAACATATGTAAAACAAAAACCATCACATAGTATGAATAGTAAACAAGAAAAATATATATATATATATTATATATATATATATATATATATATATGTTTCTTGTTTACTATTCATACTATGTGATGGTTTTTGTTTACATATGTTGCGGAGTGTCTATCTACTACATAATTAAGCAATATATATATATATATATATATATATATATATATATATATATATATATATATAGATAGAGAGAGAGAGAGAGAGAGAGAGAGAGAGTGTTTGCAAAACGTTTATTACATCAAAATGTCAAAATCTGTGTTTTGAGACACATTGCTTCTCAAGGCTACATAAGTGCGCAAAATAAAGACTAGAGATGGCTATCTTCCAACATGGTGCTCATGGTAGCACAAAACAACTCTAGTGACTCGGTTCAGCAACTAACACAGTCTAGCGAGCACCCCTATAGTTTGCCTCTGATATCGTAGTGGCACCTCATCAATAGATGTGTATTATGGAATGCCTCTTTTCAAGACTTCAAAGTTATGTTCCACCTCTATGATCGGGTCAGCTCCCTCCTCGTAAGGAGCATCCTCTATCTATCATGCCACTTTCCGGGCTATCAAATAAACCCCTAGAGGTCTCTGTAGTCCTATTAGCCCTAAGGTGCAGTTCTGACCTTTTGAGGGTCAACGAGAAGATTTGGTCTGCTTTGCTATTCATAAAAGGGGTCCCACATGGGCCATCTCCTATTCCTTACCTTAATCCGCTCCCACTTTACCCTTTTCCTTTCCTAAATTAACCTTCGCGCCTCGAAAATATTCCTCTTAGGTCTTAGCCCCAAGCGCAATAGCCCAAAATCCCCATAAAGCCTCACCCATATGCCTTACGCGCCTATAACACATTCCTCGAAGACATCTCGTACCTTCACCACATCTCCATCATCGATCTTTCCTGGCCAATCCAATTGTCCACATTCCATCCAATATGCCAACTTGCCTAACAGCTCTCAGTCGTTAGATCACCCCCGCCAAATCTAACGGATATTGTCCATATCACATAAACAACAAGCGTGAAAAGTACCCGCTCGATGAAGGCGTTTTTCTCTTTCCCCGCCGCTACGTGTCATCCATTGAATGGCATCGGGTGAGTTCTAACATTTTCCGCTTACCACCCGATGCCCGCTCGATAAAAGCTATTTTCACTTAAACTAAACCACCCCTGTTAGAAAATTATATATTATAGACCAATGGAACACATAAAATATTGCAGAAATATAAACACAGAAAACGCATAAAACAAGAGAGACACAGATATACGTGGTTCACCCAGTTTGGGCTACGTCCACCCCGAACAGCCAGTCCTTCCTTTCTATTCCAACAAAATTAAGAGACACAACCTACAGCAGATTCGCTGTAATATCCTATGTTTTCTCTCACAGTCTCACCTCTCTTTTTCTCGCTCAGAGAATACACATCTATTACATAGCCTCAAATACAATGCCCTCATACAAAGAGAGGGGTTGCCTTCTAGGGCACAAAACCCTAAACTAAACATAATTTCTACCGTCAAATCATCCACCTAATGAACAACCCAGATTGACTAGAAATTATTGTACTTTTACAAGGAAATTTTACATCTGTTTTTAGCTTCGGGGGCGCTGCCCCCGAGCCGTCGGACCTCCCAGCCGGGGGGGGGGTCGGCCCCCTCGGACCCTCGCGAGGGGGACGAGTCCCCCTCGCACCCCCCCACGTGGAGGGGTGTACAAACTTCCTGGGGTATACATTTAGCTAAAACAAAGACCTCTAAATAATCATGCACCACACCCAACAACCATGTGTGTTACTGTCCACGCATCTCTGCCACCTGATAACCGTCTGATCTGTCGGCCAGAAGATTTAACATCCTGAACATGTTTTGCTCCCACCACGACTGCTAGCATCTAAAAAGTAATCCCCACCACACATCTCCCTTCATTTGATAGCCACTATCCACGATCACTCACAACTGTTCATCTTCCCATGCACTCCATACCCCACGTCCTGTCTGTTACGTGAAGAAGAAGATGGCAACCTCTGTCAGTTTGGCGGCAGTCTGACCATGAAGCAAAATTAAAAGAAGAGCATGGCTGGAGGAGGAAAGGACACAGCACGACTCAGCAACTGAATTAAATAGTCATGGAACTCCACTTCCATGATCAATCTGACCACCTGGAGACAACACGGTACCAGAACTGATCAGGTTTTCATAGTGGAGAAAGCAACTACATTCAAAGACGCTATTAGACAGTTAATGGTAGTTTGTGGTCAATTAAGGCCCCTCCATCCCTAAACGGCTAAAGGCCATTGAAATGGTAGAATATAAATAGCCTGAAGAAAGATATAATCAGGGTTGGCAATTGTGTTTCGGTTCAACTTCTAGAGACTGTAGATATTCTGTAACTTGCAACGTCTCATCTTCATTTTTAGAAATGCAAGCTTCTTTTGTTGTTAATTGCTCAATTCCCATTTCTCCTCTATTCTAAGCTTGTTTCTAAAGGGTTGTATTCATGATTTCTTCGACGTCTAATGCTAGATAACTATCATCTTATCTCTGGATTAGAAAATTGAATGTATCAGTGAGTAGGTCACTCAGGTTTCTTCTGTATCTAATGCAAGATAATTGTCATCTTATATCTACATAGATAGATTAGATTTGAAAGTTTCTTTACCAGTTGCAGCTGACCATCTTACATTATGTATGCATCTGCTAGTGTGGTTAGTATTCTTCGTCTATTCACTTAATTCCCAAATTGTTGAGCATTGGTGGTCTAAAGCCTTGTATTCTGAGGGTGTTCATGCATGTCTGGAGTGAAAATAGAGTAGAAGTGGTTATCTGGCTTGAACCAAACCATCACCCATCCCAATAAGTTCCTAGAACCATATTGAAGATTATATATTTCATCTCCGAACTACAACCTAAGAGAGTTTCCTGGAGCCCTAACATAATTGGCACCGCTGCTGGGGAGAGGAAATTGAAGCTCAGCTTTTGTAGGAGAACGAAACAGATCTAGCTTTGATGATAGACAAATTTTGGAAACGTTTTTGGTTGTAATCATCTATCTAGCGACTCTACTGGAGGCCGAACCTCTTGGAAACTCCACGTCATAGTTTTGGCTCAGTCTGTGAGGCATACTCGAAGAAATCCTCAGAAGTCACCAGCTGACCCAGTACCTGACCCTGAAAAGATCATCAAAGAAAGAAAGATATCACAGAAAGGAGCATCAAGATCAGGTAAACCTAAACAATCCTCTATACCTCTGCAAGAAAGGCTAGTAATAGAACAAATACATATTGAGAGTATAGGCTCTAACACTAGAAGTGAAGAAAAACTTTCAAAGATTCATAAAGCTCCTCATTCTTTAGGTTCTCCTTTTGCTTTAAGCCCAAAGGGAACCTCACCTCCTATCCCCCATACTCCTTTAGTCCTGTCAGTCACTCCTCAGCTCCCTATCATCCAGGCGGCCAACACTCTTCTATCCACCACAGCTATGGCAGGTCCACAAGCGCCCACCAAAATGGAGAGAATTATAGCTGCTAGGTATGGACCTCTAGTATTGCCTATTCCTCTGAGTGCTATGCATGTTGGAGAATATCAGAAATACATGCCTAAGTTCACCGGGACTGAAGGAGTTACAACTGAAGAGCATCTTGAGTCCTTTTATAGCTATGTTGATAATCTAGATATTAGTGAAGATGATGTGTGGATGAGAGTATTTGTCCAAAGCCCTGATGGAGAGGCAAGAAAATGGTTTAGAGAATTGACCCCTAGATCCATAACAGATATTGAGGCCTTAGATGAGGTTTTCTTAAAGCATTGGGGGGATAAGAAAGATCTGCTTTACTATCATACTGAGTGTGGGAACACAAAAAGGGAAAATGGGTAGTCACTTTCTAATTTCAATAAAAGGTTTAACTACATGTATAGAAAGATACCACCAGAAGTGAAACCCACCCCTACCTCTTCTAATCTTACCTATGCCAATGCCTTCAATTCTGATTTTTGTCTACTATTGAGGGAGAGAAGATGTGCTTCTTTGGCTGAAATGTAAGATGCAGTCTTGGAGGTAGAGTCCAACATCATAGTTAAAGAGAAGCTCAAGGGACACGTTGATCGAAGGAGATAGAGGGGTGAATCTTCTTCATCTTCAGACCCCAAGGTAGAAAAAATGACCAAGATGATAGAGTCATTGGCCTCTGAAATCTCCAAGCTGAAAGTTGAGCAGCATTTGGGGAAAGGAAGGGTTCCTCATACATTTGCTCCTAGGAACCCAAATCCATATAGAAGAGAAAATGAGTAGTTGCAAATCATGCAAAGGAGAAAAGATGCCAATGAAGACCAAAGAGTGAAGACCCCTTTCCAGAATATAATTATGGAAGAGGAGAAGTTTGATGAAGAGGATGAGATCCACTGCATGGAAGACAAAGGCAGTGCTTCCTTTTTGACATTAGCTGCCTATGAAAAGTCATTACTCAAGGACCAACCTAGCCAAGAGTGGGACAGAGAAGCTGTTCTACAAACTGAAGATCAACAGAGATATAACATGAGGTCAAGGATGAGTAATGGCAAAGAAAGCCCTATCTAAAGAATGATTGTCCCTAGAGAACAGTAGATTAGCAAGCAGAAGTGACTAGCAGCTGATCCCAACATCCTCAAAGCACTAGCTCAAGAGGTAAGAGGTCCTGACAGGTCCCCTACCACTTTCAGTTTTGAATCAAAAGTCCAAAAGTTGAAAATATATGTACCTCTGATAGAACTAGTAAAGAATGAGGCCTTTAAGAAACCCATCCTTGATGCCATTGAGCTCAAAGCCACACAAGCATCAAACGACTATGTGAATTTTCAAGATGATAAACCCCCTGTTGTTCTTAGTACCATGACTAAACCTGCTAATGACAATTCCTCATCATTTTATGTCTCTATGACCATTCATGACAAAATCATTCACAATTTCCTACTGGACGCAGGCACCAGTCATAATCTAATGCCCAAGGCTGTTATGGGTGAGTTAGGCCTTGATATCACTAGACCTTATCATGACTTGTTCTCTTTCGATTCTAGAAAAGTGAAATTTCTTGGGTTAATCAAAGACTTGGCCATCACCTTGTCTCAGTTGCCCATGAAGAGCATGATGATGGATATTATGCTAGCAGATGTCTCCCCTAAGTTTGGCATGCTACTTTCCAGAGGATGGATTAAGAGGTTGGGTGGGACATTGCAAAATGACCTGTCCTATGCCACTATCCCAGTTTTTGGGGGAGAAAGAAGAAGTTTATACAGGGAAGCCCAGATAACATATATCATCAGTGATGAAAAGAATCCCACTAATCATCTCATTTATGTTGTGGACATTGATTTTGGAGGATGTATTCTCCAAATTGAATAGTCTCAGTTGGCCTCAGTACAACTCAAGAAACCAGTATGTTAGGTCATGGAGAAGGAAGGGCCACAAATTTGGGATATGTTCTTTGATGGAGCTTGCTCTAGGGAAGCTGTAGGAGAAGGTGCAGTGCTAGTATCTCCAACACAGGAATGTATACATCTGTCTTTCAAGCTAACTTTTCAGGTCACCAACAATATAGCAGAGTATGAGGCTTTGATATTGGGCTTAAATGCTGCTAAAGAAATGCAAATTAGAGACATAAAGGTGTTTGGAGATGCCGATCTCATCATTCAACAAGTGAAGAAAACATTCCAAGCAAAGCGCCCAAGGCTAAAAGCATACAGAGATGAGGTATGGAGGCTCAAAGATTCTTTTAGTAGCTTTTGTATCTCATATATTCCGAGAGTCAAAAATCAGCTTGCTAATTCCCTTGTTGTGTCTACTAGCACGTTCATTCCTCCCATGCTCCCTAAATTGGCTTATGAAGTTTAGGTAAAATATAGACCATCTCTGCCTGATAATGTCAAATATTGGAAAGTTTTTTAGGATGATGATGAAGTCAATAGGTTTCTACAAGTCATTGATGAATTCTCTTAAATTAAAATTGATCAAGAGAATGAAGCCATCGAGGAATGTCACCAGTCTCAGCTAAGAAACAAAATTGGTCAAGACAACATTGTTCATTTGCCTAGTAACCATATACCTAAAGGGTTGGTGCCTCTAGAGAAGTTGTTTCACCATAACGATGTACCCTATAAGACTGCCCAAAAAGAAAATAAGTCTGTAGTCCATAGGCATAACATAGGGAGCCCAGATCATCCAAAGTATGTAAATTTGCCCACCCACTTGTCCACTGCCCAAAGTTCTGAATACTACACCCTAATGAAGCAATTTGCTGATGTCTTTACCTGGGAGTATAATGACCTTAAGACTTATGACAAAAACATCATCTAGTATAAGATTCCACTTGAGAAAGACACCATCCCTTTTAAGCAAAATATAAGGCCCATCAACCCTTTACTGCTACCTTTGATTGAAAAGGAGATTAAGAAACTTTTGGCTGCCAAGATCATAGTTCCCTTGAGGTATTCGAAATGGGTAACCAACCTGGTAGTTGTGAGGAAGAAAAGTGGAGAAATGAGGCTTTGTGTTGACTTTAGAAACCTGAACAAATGCTCTAAGAAAGACAACTATCCCCTACCCAAAATGGAACATTTGCTGCAAAAGGTTTCTGGGGGTAGAGTCATGTCTTTCTTAGATGGATTTTCAGGTTATAATCAAGTTTCTTTACATCTAGAGGACCAAGAAAAGACTGCCTTCACCACTCCTTGGGTCACTTTTATGTACTCCAAGATGCCCTTTGAACTGATGAATGTTGGGGCCACCTTTCAGAGGGCCATGGATATAGCTTTTGTAGGAGAAAAGAACAAGTTTGTCCTAGTTTCCCTAGATGATATAACAGTTTACTCCAATAGTCATCAGGATCACTTGCAGTGTTTGAAGAAAGCATCTCTGAAGTGCAGAAGGTTTGGGATTTTAGTAAATCCCTAGAAGTCACAATTTTCTTTAGAAGAAGGCAAACTTTTAGGACACATTGTTTCTGCTACAGCTGTCAAGATCGACCCAGAAAGAGTTAAAGCAATATAGACATTGTCTATTCCAAGGTCAAAAAAGGACATTCGATCCTTTTTGGGTAAGATCAATTTTGTGAGGAGATTTATTCCCAATTTTGCAGAACTAGTGAAACATATCACCGCCATGCTAAAAAAGGGATCAGAGATTAAATGGACAGATGTAGCAAGAAAATCTTTTGAAGCCATAAAAAGAGCTATTATGGAAGCACCCACTCTAATCAGCCCAGACTATAGCAAGGAGTTCCATATCTTCTCTTTTGCTTCCTAGGACACCTTTGCAGCAGTCTTGTTGCAAAAAAATGATGAAAGTACAGAGCACCCAGTGGCCTTCTTCAGCAAAACATTAAGGGATTCTAAATTAAGATATGACATTATCGAAAAATAGGCTTATGCTCTCATTAAGTCTTTAAAGGCATTTTGAATCTGCATTTTGCAGTCCAAAGTGGTTGCCTATGTACCTTTTACCTAAGAAAGGATGTCCTAGCATAGCCAGATGTTGATGGAAGAAGGGCTAAATGGATTGCAAAGCTCATTGAGTTCAACATAGAATTGAAGCCCACCAAGCTTGTCAAAGGCTAGGGCCTGGCTAAGCTTATGGCTGACGAAAATTGCAATCTGCTGGACACAAATTACATCGGTACAAATTCATAGGCTGAACAAGCAGAGAAGGCAACAGAAGAATGAAGGCAGAACCAGTCCTTAGCTGAGAATTTGGCTTCTTGTGATTGGTATTCCAGTATAACTCATTTCCTATTGAAGCTAGAAGTCCCTCCAGGGCTTAGCTCAAGTCAAACCAGAACCATCAAGCTTAGAGCAGCCAAGTTTTGTATTAATAAGAGCCCGCTTTATTGGAAGGACCTAGCTGGAATCCTCTTAAGATGTATAGACAAGGAGAAATCTGTGGAAGTTATGCACCAGTTCCATTCCAACATCTATGGAGGACATTATTATTGGAAAACCATAGCCCAAAAGATCCTGAGAGTTGGATATTATTGGCCCACTCTATTCTCTAATGTGTTTTCATTTGTGAAATATTGTGACAAGTGCCAGAGGTTTGCAAGAAGGCAACAACTGAAATCCTTGCCCCTGAAGCCAATACATACCAGTGGCCATTTCCAGCAGTGGGGTTTGGATTTCATAGGGGAGATTAATCCCCATTCCAGTGGCCAACATAGATGGATTTTAGTAGCCACTGATTATTTTATCAAATGGATCAAGGCCATCCCCACTAAGAAAGCTGATCACTAGGTTGTCATGAAATTCTTGACAGAAAACATTTTCACTAGGTTTGGCTGCCCAAACAAATTGGTTACAGACAATGCAGCAGTTTTCAGGGCGAAATAATTGGTGGACATGTGTGACTCAATGGGCATTAAACTAGTGCATTCCACCTCATACTATCCTCGAGGTAATGGCCTAGTATAATCATCCAATAAAAGCCTAGTAAGGATAATAAAAAAGTTGTTGGAAGACAACAAGCGGAGCTGGGATTATAAACTAAAGTTTGCATTGTGGGCTAATAGGGTCACCACCAAGAAGTCCATAGGGAATCTTCCATTCAAGTTAGTATATGGCACTGAGGCTATTTTCCCAATCCAATTGATCCTCCTTGTGGCCAAATTCTTGCAAGAAAAGCAGAACGAGGAAAGTGACATGGCAAGGAGGATGAGTGACTTGGTTGAAGTTCATTAGATCAGAGATAAACTAATTGAGAGGTCTGCAATACATAGAAGGAAAATCAAGGAATCTTTTGACAGAAAGGCAAAGATGGATAATCTTCAAGTTAGTGATTGGGTCCTCAAATGGGATGTAATGAAGGAAAAGAAATGCAATCATGGTAAATTTTAAGATCTATGAACAGGAACATTTGTCATCTCTCAGGTCTAGGGAAACAATACTTTCATGCTGTAAAGTTTGGACGGAGAAACTGTTTTTGATGGCCCAATCAATGTGTGGTTCTTGAAATTTTATTTTGTTTAAGGCTTTCAAGCCTCAGTATTGTAAATATGTTATTTATAAAGTTTTAGTGTAGGCTTAGATAGACTCCATGCCTAATGGAACACTAGGAAGTATTTCTGATTTTGTTGCTAACATGAAAGGTAGTGGTCTACAGTTCTTGAAACCTCACAGGGAGGATTTCATCCCTAGAAGGAGCTAGTGTTAGGCCTAAGGTGCAATTCTGACTTTTTGAAGGTCAACGGGAAGATTCGGTCTAATTGTTGTTCGTAAAAGGGGTCCCAGATGGGCCATCTCCTATTCCTTACCTTAATCCGCTCCCACTTTACCCTTTCCCTTTCCTAAATTAACCTTCATGCCCCAACAAAATTCCTCTTAGGTCTTAGCCCTAAGCACAATAACCCAAAATTCCCATAAAGCCTCACCCATATGCCTTACACACCTATAGCACGTTCCCCAAATACATCTCGTACCTTCATCGCATCTCCGCCATTGATCTTTCCTAGCCAATCCAAAAATCCACATTCCGTCTGATACACCAGATTGCCTGACAACTCTCAGCCATTAGATCACCCCCACTTGATCTAACTGCTATTGTCCATATCGCATAGACAAAAAGCGCGAAAAGTACCTGCCCAATGAGGGCGTTTTTCTCTTTCCCCACCGCTATGTGTCATCCATTGAATGGCATCAGGCGAGTTCTAACATTTTCTGCTTACCACCCGATGCCCGCCCGATAAAAGCTATTTTCACTTAAACTAAATGACCCTGCGTGTTACCGTCCATGCATCTCTGCCACCCGATAACCGTCTGATCTGCTGGCCGGAAGATATAATGGCCTGGACATGTTCTGCTCCTGCCACGACTGCTAGCCTCTAAAAAGCAATCCCCACCACACTTCTCCCTTGATTCGATGGCCACCATTCACAATCAATCAAAACCATTCATTTCCCCATGCACTTCATACCCCACGTCCTGTCTGTTACATGAAGAAGAAGAAGATGGCCGACTCTGTCAGTCTGACCATGAAGCAGAATTAAAAGAAGGGCATGGCTAGAGGAGAAAAGGACATAGCATGACTTAGCAACCGAATTAAACAGTCATGGAACTCCACTACCATGATCAATCCGACCACCTGGAAGATAGCACGGTACCATAACTAATCAGGTTTTCGTAGTGGGGAAAGAAACTATGTTCAAAGATGCTATCAGACAGTTAATGGTAGTTGGTGGTCAATTAATACCCCTCCATCCCTAAATGGTTAAGGGCCATTGTAATGGTAGATTATAAATAGTCAGAAGAAATATGTAATCAGGGTTGGCAATTGTGTTTCGGTTCAACTTCTAGAGACTGTAGATATTTTGTAACTTGCAACGTCTCATCTTCATTTTCAGCAATGCAAGCTTCTTTTTCTATTAATTGCTTAATGCCCATTTCTCCTCTGTTGTAAGCTTCTGCCTGAAGGGTTGTATTAATGATTTCTTCCACGTCTAATGCTAGATAACTGTCATCTTATTTCTAGATTAGACAATTGAATGTATCAGTGAGTAGCTCACTCAGGTTTCTTCTATATCTAATGCAAGATAATTGTCATCTTTTCTCTGCATATATAGATTAGATTTGCAAGTTTCCTTACTAGTTGTAGTTGGCCATCTTACATTTTGTATGCATCTGGTGGTCTGGTTAGTATTATTTGTCTATTCACCTAATTCCCAGATTTTTGAGCATTGGTGGTCTAAAGCCTTGTAGTTTGAGTGTGTTCATGCATGTCTGGAGTGAAAACAAAGAAGAAGTGGTTATCTAGCTTGAACCAAACCATCACCCATCCCAATAAGTTCCTAGAACCATATTGAAGATTATATGTTACCAGGAATCTCCGACCTACAACCTAGGAGAGTTTCTTGGAGCCCTAACAGGTCCAACATCTACAAAAAGCATAAGTATCAAATCTCAGCACACATTAAAAAAAAAAAAAAAACTTTCATAAACATTAAAAATATTTTTTACCTTCATCGATCCACTATGTACCAGGTGGAAGTGGAAGGTCAAGATCTCTATGGAAATCTATGCCTGAGTACGCCCAATCATCTACCATGCTTAACTTTTGTTGCAGCCATCCAAAAAATGTTGGAGGAAATGACATTTGCTAACCACCTCCCTATCGAGGCATCAACTCACCCCACCTTAGCAACCGTGGATCTCTGGGCACTAGTGCATCCACTTCTATCCACTGATATCTAAACAATGATACATGTTCCAAGAAGAATGTCACCAAGATAGATCCATAGTTGAATTGTTTCATATTTCCTGACTTGCATTTCATGAATTGGCTCTTCATGTTGACCAACAATCCTTCACACAAGTTAAAAATCATGGGGCTTATGCAATCAATGGCATACTGGAAATGGGACTTTTTTCCTTCATGCAAAGCCTGGACCCCAGCTATTCAGGCCATAGTATGTAGAATTATTCTTAGCAGGAGATTGGCAATGGTATTTATGTCTATCTTCCCACACTATGTTTATAAGTGCCTGGGCAATGTCTTGAGATCAACATATATGTACTTTCCCCTCTATTATGAGAACCAGATAGTTGGATCTATTATCCCCTTCTGGACAAACCTGCAATGAAATAGATGTCTGTGACGTTTATCTCAATTTCTTCATCCCAAATCATAAACAGTTAGCGATCCACATCCCACCAACCAATCAAATGCTGCAGTGACTCGACCTGGCTCCAAATCCTAGGAATCCAGAAGAATTTCAGTAACCCACATTCTCGAAGGGAAGCAATGCAATTTGGGTCCTGGGCTGCTTGATGGTCTTCGACTTCGTGTCCTCTTTATTTCCATTCGATCACCATATTTGGTTGATTTACCTATGGAACATCCATAAAACAAAATTTCATGAACAACTATGCAAACATATTTGAGAAAAAATCATTAAACACGGAGGATTTTCCAAACATTTCCTAACTCTATGCGAGTGTGTCTGTCTATATATTGTTATGTGCTTCTAGCGTGCTGCCATAGTTGGCCATAGGGTGAGAAACGTCGGTCTCATGGATAAAACCCACATTCATTGCCCTCAACATAAAATTTTGTTAAACCCTCCTTAGAGCCTAAACTATGGATGAAAATGCATGAAATTATAACCAAATTGAAGGAAAGGGACAAATCTCTTACGTGCTACGAATGAATCGGCAAATAATTTCCAAGGTTGATCATACTCCTCGCCTACAAATCAAGGTAAAATAGGGTAAAAATGCTCTTTGATTTGCAAAATGGTAAAACGGTAAAAATACTTTACTTTTTTGAGTTTTATAAGTTTTTATAAGTTTTTAAAAGACCTTTTTACCAAATTAGGGCATATTTCACTTATATTATAATAATTTTCCTCGAAATGGGTAATGTGTGTTTCACTTATGCAGCGACAGGTCAAGGTACATGGTTACGGTGATTAATTTTGACTGATTCAACAAGTTTTATTTTATCACTTTTTTGGACTCATCAAAAATAAATGAAAAATGAACTACCTAGAGCCATCTTTAAGCTCTTTTTGACTCTCGAAACATCAAAATATTGTGGAGTACTTGTCGTTTCGAACTCATTAAAGTAAATGAAATGACGTCTACTTAATATATGTTTAACCCTTTTCTAGACTGAGATAGACTATTATATGAAAAAGGAATACCTTAGTCAAACATGGCTAAGCAGTTCTCTTGGACATCATTTTCTACCTTTTCAGATTCATGAGACTATTTACTAAAAGGGGCCTTTAGAGTTTTATTTTTCACCTATTTTTCAAACTCTCTAAACATGAAAAATATGTCGAGTTTCACTTGTGTCGGACTCGTAAAACTTAAACAACACAGGACTTGTCACCATGACAATACTGATTTTCTCCTTCCTAGGACTCATTTAAATTATTAGGATGGATTCATCCAAAGGATGAACTTATATGACAAACATATGTTATCTCCTTCAAGCTTGTGATAAAAAATAATGGGGTACTCACTAGAAATAGTGGGGGGGGGAATGAAAGAGAACATCTCTTGTATTGTATGTAAATGTAGCATGTTTCTCTTGAACATGACACTTATATGTTGGTTGTATCAGGTTTCGGTTAGCCTCACTTCATCACTTTCCTTCCTGGGTTTGGGAAATGAATTTTTCCTCTCATCTGATTATACTACATTGTCATTATGACTTCTGATCCTATGTTGAGTCCAATGCTTCCAAACTCTGGAGTCGTGTCGCCGATATGTTCAAGAGAAGTCCCATCTATAGTTTTTTACCATTTATACAGTGTATGACCTTTCTGCCAGAGTCCTGAATCAAATTTATCTACTCTACTATGTCTTTCATTTCATGTCAATGATGTGGGATACATTATGGCCCTCCATAAACGGATCACTACTTGTCAACTTCAGCTCATTATCCAGGAATATGATCTACAAAGTCCCTTCCACTACCTTGGAGCTCTCATGCCTCATTGGTAAATTCTTTGCATTCGATGACAGGTTCACATAATTGGCCTTCGATCAAATGATTTTGCGTGTGTTTGACTTTAGATTCATTATTCATGCTCGTGGATTGCGCTGATTGTACCTTCTAATAGAGCCATTGTCATTATTGGTGGTTTCTCTCGTGCTTGTTAACAATTTACATCATTGACTGGTAATCTGGTGGTTTTCTATCATGTTCGAATTCAACACATCTATTCACATGCTAGAATTTGTACATTGATTGGGTCAAGATAGAGTTGAAGACCCTAGGTTTCATCTGATAATTACAGGTCGTGTTATCACAAAATCTGACCCTGATAGGCTGCTGATCAAGTAAACTCTGAGTAACTCTTTCAAACAAATATTTTGGTTCAGGCTTAGCCTCCTCAACCTAAGAGGGCTCTCTCAATAGGTTTAAGATTTTTGATTAATGATTAGATGGTTAACTCTAAGAATAAAAATGGAAAAAAGTGTATAACTGGTTGAATAAACTATTATCAAACATCCCTTGGGCTATGGAGTCAATATAGTCATCAACAAAACAACATGATCAACAAAACATGGAAGTCAAGGCACTTAGAGTTTAGGTTTCTAAGTAAAACAGTAACACAGTGAATCAACACAATCTACAAGCATGTGAAGGAAGTTAGAGAATTTCCCAATGAATTCTAAGTATCACAAGCTCATACCACTGTAAATAAGTAATTGAAGAAGGCCATAAGAACATCAAATGCATAAACTCCTTGTGAGTCTTGAGTAGTCAAACTGATCTTTGTATTAAGTATGAAAACCACAATTTCTTACAATAACACAACTTTCTTTTGCTAATTAAATTACCAACCCTGAGGAATTCAATTCTCAAGATTTGTATAGAGTTTTACATCCTTGGATACGATGATCCACCTTTAGAGGAATTCGAATGCCTAACTTAGACACCTATCATTCCCAAAACAAACTACTTAATTACAATTTGACAGCTAGTTGTCTTTAAGAGTTATAATACAAATAGGATTGAAACTCCTAAAACATGCTTTCAACAACCTTATCTGGGTCTTCAATAAATTCTTTAATCAACTGCCAACCCATGTCTTCGAGCTTGATGATGTCCACAATGCTGTTGCAAAACCTGTTGAGTCATGACCTAACTGTCCTGAAATCTAGGACACAAAGTTCCTCCTTTTAAGGTCCTTAACCCTTTATGTTTATCTTCAAACAATTTTCCTGGTGTATAGGTGGCATGCATTAATAATCCATTGAAACATCATTTTTCACCTGTACAAAAAGGAAACTCAAGCATATGGTGTAGAGGATGAAACATTACTGTGCTACGAAAATACTCTGTTTTCGTAGCACAACCTTCATATTACCTATGAAATACTCCTTGAAGCTTTGCTATCTACACCGCTGCCATCTAAGACTTCATACCTGATCCCATGTCTACCAGCAACCTCAAAATTTGGAATTAATCCAACCTTACCTCTAGAAAGCATCCATAAGTGCTAAATATCATCTTCGGCAGTTTCATAGCACACTACGAAACTGCTGCGTATTTTCTTTTTTCAACACGGCCTTCAAAAATCTATAGTTTGGGAGTTTTTTCAAAATTCCAAGAAGACTGTTATGATCAACAAAAAATCAAAATCACTTACCCTTATAGATGTTCTTCTTCATAGTTGTTCTTCCTTTATATGCCAAAATTCTTTCTGTGTGCCAAAACTGTTTTAATATATCTCCTTCACTGCCTCTTTTCAACACCTTGTTTCATTATTGTTGTAGACCCTTTTCCAGATTTAGTTAGTTGTATTTCTAGATCTTCAATTTTCCTCTTCAATCTCATGTTTGTAGCTCTCAGCTGAGCATTAATCTTCCTTACAAATCTGGCTTCTTTTATTGCAAGCACTGTCCAGGTGAAATATTTAGTTTCACTGCTTACTATTTCTGGTTTGGACACCTTTTCAGCTTCCTAGAGAGATTTCATCCTTTTGAAATTTGTCCTTTCAGCAGCATGCTCTCTTGCTCTCACTCTTAGTCTAGAAATTTCATTGTTGGCAGCCTTTAACCTTTCTTTCATAACCTCATAACTGGCATTTTCTGTTTGAGTGGCAAGAACTATGTTTTTGTCTCCTTCGGGCCTTAGAGATGGTAAGTCTATCAACTCCTCTTGAATAGAATAGGCTTCTTCTTTTCTCTCCAATTCAACATTGGACTCCTGCATCTTCTTGGATTGCCTAGTTAAGGGATTTCTAGGTTTAAAAACAAATGTTGTAACATCATCCTCAAATTCCATCTTCTTGGAGGGTTTCACTTTCTTCAACTTCCTTTCATCAAATTTTGTCACATCTACCTGCACCAAAGGGGATTCTGTAATGTCAATGGCCTTTAAGATATCATTTAAATCACCCTTCAAGCTTGAACCCTCTCCCGAGATTACTATTTTTCCTTTCTCCTTTGAACTGGTTTGCTGGTTGACTACTCTTGTGTCTTTCCTTTAACCTCAGAGATATTTTCCTTGGTAGATTTAGGAGTTTCAATAATGACTGTTGGGGTTTTTCTTTCTTTCTCTTTCACTTGCTTCCTAGGCTTTAACTTAACATTCCTTTTTGCCCTGGACATTACAGACTTGCTGGTTTCTGCTGATGGAGTTCCTTTAACCATAGGGCTAGTGTCTTCACCTTGTTTTTCTGCTCCAAAGTCACATACAAACAAAAATGAAGACCAATATTTGTTGACCCTTTTGAGCTCATGTAGAACTATAAATTTATTTAGACCATGATGAAACAGGGAAGTTTCACATCCTTGGGATTTCAACTGTAATTTATCTACCATCTTAGCTACACTTCAAAATAAGAAGTAAGGAAAATCTAGAGAAATCATACTAGTAAAATGTAACAAGAGTTTAAAATGATATGAATAAACCTTTTGATATCTGCCTTCACAGGTAAAATAACGTTAGATGTTGAAGAGCAAGTTGGTATAGTTGTCCTTGATGTAGTCTTTGGGTGTTGCCTTGGTTAAGTCAGTTTCTGAAAACTTTGGCTTTAGGAACACCTTACATGGTTCCATGTCAAATCTAAAGTTTTTTAACCATGTCTCTTGCCCCCTAGGAATTCCTGTCACCAACAATATGACCTCTGGGGAAATTTGCAAGTTCAACATTCCGACCTTTGTGTTGGAGCCAATGAAATGTAGTGCAAACTTCTTTGTCACCTGAGTATATCCTCCTTGCAATTTCTTTCAGAACTTCCAACATCTTGCTTTCTCGAAGGCTTCTACAACTGCTTTGTCTCTGATCAAGACCTCAGTGCTTTCAATCTCTATTCTCATGCAATGACCAAAACTATGACATTTCTTTTCCTCTGTCATCTTCCCTTCTGAATTCATATAACTAAAACTAGCCTCTCCTGAAATACTATTGATCAACCTCGCTTGTCAATGGTGGTTAGCCTCGCCTGAATTATGGATGAGGAAAACCTTGGTCAAAGATTACCAAAGCTTACTATTCGAAAACAATTATGTTTGAGGGTTTGCATGCAAACTAAAATGATGAGACTAGCCAGCCCTTTCGAATTTGAAAATATCTAACATAATGAACCCTAAATTCGAAATGATGAGTTTGGATGGCAGCATGCTTAAGGACTAACTCCTGGATGACACCTAATAATGAAAATTTTAACAGAATTCCAATGGATTGATGTTTGACAAGATTGTTCTACGAGTTCCCTCTTTCGTAATGTGCAGGGAAAAGAGCAAAATTTTCGTAGCGCAAAATAGACAATTCACACTATCTGCACTACGAAAACATGGTTTCGGGGCTAATTCCAAAAATTTTCAAAAATGGTTTAAGCTATGAGTTTCTAAAAAGAATATAAGACTCATGAAAAATGGGATAAGGTTGTTGGACTTTATTTGGACATAAAAATTGAAACCTTTGATACTCCTAACCTATCACCTACCCATTAAAACATAGGGTGACTTGACACTTATCTAAGACCATGACTAAGAAAAATGTAAACCCTTGTTTTGGTGATAACAGGTCGCATGGAGTTATGAGTTATTCATGATTATATGCATGATTACGAATGGTTGCGACCATACGGTGGGTCTATCTATATGATCCTTTCTTTTCGGATGGTTGCATCCATGTCATGGATTCATGTATTGTTAGATGTGTTTTCATGTGTGATTAGGCATTTTTATATCATAGATGTCAAAAATGTATATGTATATGCTTGAGTTGTAGGTCTCTGAACGGTGTTTTTCCAGTCCTTGCCTTGACTTGTAAAGAATTTCACCCATCACTCCTTGTTCTTCCTTCATGCTTTCGGGGGCATCTGTTACACAATATTTTTTCACGCTTCCTGTTCACTTCCTGTTCCACATACCAAAGTGCCAAAATGTTGACAACTGTGAAGTGTACTAACCATGAAGCACATACAAAAACATCCCTGAAGAATAGAAGAAAAAATGCCTTAAGTCAATTCTGGAGAAGGTTGACTGAAACCCTAAATTCATGACCAACGCTCTTTACTCCACAACTTGCCTGAGTTGATGGTAGGATGTAGTTCTTTGATGTAGCATCTCTAGGACTGGTTTTGATATGAAATCATATGTTGAACCTCTTTGGGCAAGTGTTCTCAAAATGGAGGAGAAACTTCACATGCTAGAAACTTCAAGAATAATGAGCTGGATGTGTTTAGGTAGAGATATGGTCGAGCTCTCTCATTTTGAACTCTTGATCCTACCTTTAAGGGCTTTACCCATGAGATATGGACCTTCCTCCCTCTTTTGTGGATCCCTAACTCCCTCTCGCTTGCTATAAATCAAATCCCCTCCATTCCAAAATGGTTGGTCATTGATTGTCTACATTCCTATGCTGAGATTATGCCCAAACACTGCCCATCTAACTTGGAGAAGGAGTTCTTGAAGATTTTTGGCTTGGACTTGGAATTCCACCCAAAATGAGGTCTCCAACATCAAGGAAATGGTTTTATGATTTACTTTTTGATTCATTAATAAATACATCTAATGTTCACTTTCCTCAAATGTCTAAATATTGATGCATTTATCTTGATACTTCTTGATCTGTCAAGTGATTTATATTTGATATATACTATGTATGCTCTTGTATCTTATATTGTCTTTTGAACTCTCTTGTAGGTACTTGGACATAAGGAACAAGCAAGGAGCGAGCCTGGAAGCTAAGGGATCGAAGTCATCATCAAAATATTGAGAAATTAGCATCAGATCAAGGTAGGCTTCCCTCTCTCTCTGCATTTTTAAACATAAGCTAGGAAAGTATGCATTAGTTTGTTCGGTTTATTGCTAGACTCACTCATTGGGCTAGAGAGTGCCTCTACCCACAGAGGGAATTTATCTTCACAACATGAAGACACTATCAAGAAATTGAATTTGGAAACAACTCCTCATCATAAAACATATCCTTTAGGTTGGATATATGACAATGCAAAATTGCATGTGAAAAAAAGATGTAAATTAATATTTGCCATCACTACAAACTTTATACATGAGGTAGAACTTGATATCATTCCACTTGATATTTGTGGTATTTTTTTGGGAAGTCCATATCTATATGATAGGAGAGCCATATTTCATTGCCATGAGAACAAATATCACTTGTTTAAAAATGGAGTTGAGTACATTATTAGAGGACATAACAAGAAGTTGAATTTGTCACTTGTAAATGTTGGAAAAATGAAGAGGTTAGTCAATGATAGCAAGAACTTTGTACTTTTGACAACCAAACCCAAAGAGAATGTTGAAAATGAAGTCTTCCAAGCATGTGATGCAAAGTTAAAATCTGATTTTAGGTAGTTAACACATATGATGAGATGTTTTAGGAGCCCGAAGGATGTCCTCCTAAAAGAGGTATCCAACATGAGATCCAATTGCAGAAAGATTTTCCTCTTCGAAATATTGGCATGTACAAGATGTTAGTTATGGAGAATGAAGATATTAAAAGACAAAAGCAAGATTTTCTTGACAAAGGGTCATCAAACCAAGCACATCACCATGTGGGTCACCAATTGTGTTAGTACCAAAGAAATATGGTACATGGTACATGTGTGTATATTTAAGAGCCTTGAACAAGATAACATTAAAGAATCGTTACCTTGGTCCTCGCATTGATGATTTTCTTGATCAATTGCAAGATGTTTTTTATTTCACTATGTTGGATTTTAGGAGTGTTTATCATCAGGTTAGGATCGCTGAAGGAGACACATGGAAGATGACTTTCAAAATAAAACAAGGTTTGTTTGAATGGTTGGTTATTCCATTTGGGCTTTGTAATGATCCTGCAACATTCATGCGAGTTATGAATGATGTCTGAAGGCCTTTTCTTGATTATTTTTTAATTGTTTACTTAGATGACATATTGATATTTAGCAAGTTTCATGAAGAGCATGTCATTCATGTGAAACAAGTCTTAGATATCTTGAAGAAAGATAATTTTCTTTTAAAGATGTCTAAATGTGAGTCTAGAAAGACCTCATTAATTTATTTGGGAAATATTGTTGGAGGGGGTGAATTGAAGATATATCCCTCAAAGGTCAAAGTCATTGTTGATTGGCCTATTCCCACTAATGTAACTAAGGTGAGAAGTTTTCGGGAGAAACCCAATATTGGAGAAAGTTTATTTCTAACTTTTCTTCAATTGCAACTTCATTACATACATTGACAAGCATTAAGCAAGTTTTTCAATGGGGAGGCAAGCAGCAAAAAACTGTTGAGGCATCGAAGGAGAGAATTAGTACAACTATAGTTCTTGCATTTCCTGATTTAAGACAACCATTTGAGATACAAATAGATGCAATTGACTATGCCATGAGAGTGGCCTTTATGCAATATGGTAAGCCCATATGTTTCCATTCTAAAACTTTTAATGGTGAAGTAGTTAACTATAGTACTTATGGAAAGGAATTGTATGAATTGGTGTAAAGTGTGAAAAAGGGGAAACACTATTTTATGGGAAAGGAAACTATCATTCACACTAATCATCAACCATTGCAATACTTGCAATCACAAACTAAACTACAACAAAAAAGGCACTTTAGATGGATGGGTTTCTTGCAGTAATTACACTCAGTGATAAGGTATAAGAAATTTATCTATAACAAGGTTGTTTACATGCTTTCTAGACCAATTATTAATGCTTCAATTATTCTTAAGCATAATTCTTTCATGCATGAGAGCTATGTTGAACAATATGCTTTAGATGAAGAATTTAAATATGTATATGCAACTTTGTGTCAAGGAAAAGAAGCAGAGGAATTGGAATACCATGTGCATGATAAACTTTTGTATCATCTTGGCAAGCTATGCATTCCACAAGGTGAAAGAGTCAACATCATAAGGGAGGCACACACTTCTCTTATTTCTAGCCATTTCGGTGTAGGCAAGACGGTGGCACAATTACAAAGTTATTTTTATTGGCCTAGAATGAATGAAAGCATATCAGGATATGTAAGAGGATGTTCTTTATGTGCTACAAGTAAGCCTAACAATATAGAGTTAGGATTGTATCTCCTCTTCCAGTTCCTTCACATCCTTCGGAAAGTGTTTCTATGGACTTTGTAGGAGGACTGCTTATGTCTAAACTAAATCATGATTATCTTTATGTTGTGGTGGATCATTTTAGCAAGATGTGTATTTTGATGCTTTGTAAGAAGCATGTTACAGTTGAACATACTACACAAATGTCCTTTCAACATGTATGGGTACATTTTAGATAGCCCAATTATTTCTTATAGAGATTCTTGATTTGTTGGGAACTCTTGGTCAAGCTTATGGGCACTCATGGACACCAAGTTGGAAAAGAATAGAACATTACATCCACAAACTAATCGTCAGACAGAAGTGGTGAACATAATGATAGTACATCTTCTTTGTGGTTATTGCAACAAACATCCCAAGCTTTGGGATGACATTTACACCACATTCAATATGCTTATAACTGCACAAAGCATTCATCGACTCAAACATCTTCATTTAAGGCATGTTTTGGTTACTTATGTTGGGCATGGGATCCCCCAAGGCATGTTTTGGGGCTCGAAGCCCAAGTTTTGACCAATTCCATTGTAAAGACCTCGCGATTTGTGAGCACGGGGCGCGAAGTATAATAAAATCATAGGGTTGTCCGCCCTCGTTTTGTATGTAGTCTCAACTTAAGAATTTCTACCCATGGTCCACGAACCATGGGATTATATAAATAGAGCAAGGCTCTAAGTTGAAAGGAAAGGAGATGAAATGAGTCTAAGAGATTGATGAAGCATTGTGTCAAGTGTAAATCATATCTTTTGGTCGTAGAGTAAGAGAAGGCTCTGCAGATGAGTGCACAAAGGCCTAGTAGTCTGCAGCTGAGTGCACAGGGCGAGTCAAGTCTGTAACTATTGAAGAAATAATAAAGAGAAGTTTCTTATCATTCTACGTATCTTTTTATGTTCATGCATTGAAGTATATTGTTGGGTATGAATTGCAAGTTTACTGTTTATTTACTGCGCAAACTCATATGAATATGCTGAATAATTAATTATACCTTAACACATTTGTTTACGTGAAGATAACTAACTGGTGTAAGAAGATAAGTAAAATCATGAGTGTGACTTAGGGAAGTAGTGCAGAGCGCCGATCCAGTAGCATGGAAGCCCCACAACCCCTCGTTAGGGCTACATAAAGACGAATATAACAGAGCACGAAGGCCTCGTAGATGAGGATAGTACGTGAAGTAACCTGTGTGAAGCTACTCATAGTTGGACTATTCAAACCCTCAAACATCTCAAGGGTGCAGAAACCTGTTTCCAGCACCCCCCATACTACTTCGGGTGAGACCTCAGTGCATGGAGCCCGAATGGGCTAGTAGTACAGGGGTTTGTTTGGCTAATTAACTCAAAACCTAGGTCAGGCCCTCTCAAGACAATAAATGGTTCCATTGCCGGGACTGGAATCTGCATAGAGATGTCTGATGTCGCATCACTGGAATCCAACTAAGAAGGAAATCAGAGGTTGGATTGACAAGAGAATTCACGATTTCTTAGGGCAGGAGAATAGGAATCCGTGACTGACAAAAGAAGACTGGTTAGATTGCTACCTCTACAGAGAGATCCACAAATTTTTCTTTGCATCTTTCCCTACTGAGTTGTATGAGTGGATCGTGAAGCTAGCAGATAACCAAGGAAGGCGCAGGCTTGACAATCCTATTATGTGGACCCCTAAATTAGTGTGTAGATTAGAAGCGTCTGAGGATAAGATCACGCACGCTGTTGATCACTAGCTTGATTAGATTATAGGAGGATTCATTACTAAGTTCGAAGTAGACACTTTAGTAAGCTACAGCGTGGCCGAGTGACGCTTCCTCAAGGGATCGCGAGGTAAGTACGTTAAATCTCTGAACACTTGGATTAAGATGCTATTGTGTGAAAAGCGGATTATGTGAATACATTGATGTTCGGGGCTATACGAAGTGTGAGAATTTATAGGAACGAAGGTAGTACAGAACTAGAAACTAGCCCCTTAATTTCACCTTCGTGATGGGACAAGGAAAAACTCATGATGGTCTCTTCTTGAAGTGCGATCCAATTGATAAGGTAGATGATTTTGCGTATACCACCCCCACCCACACCTCCGCATGTTTAACCTCCATCAGCTCCACCTTCACCCATACCACCTCCGCCACCCCCACGTTCTAATATGGCAAGTGCAATCAAGTTGCCTGTGTTCGAAGGAATGGGAAATGAAGATCCCAACTAGTTTTGGTTTGTAGTAAAAGTTGTCTGGGAAGCGCAAGGAGTAACAGACGATAATATAAAGAAAGTAACATTAGTCAGTGTTCTGCAGGATCGCGCGCTGACCTAGTACATTAAGCACTCAAATGACCATCCAAATTCCAGAATCGTGGCGATCCAAGCTACGCTAACTAGGGAGTTTAGCAGACCAAAGCCAGAGGTACAGTCGATCATTGGACTCAATGAAATTACGATGCTGCCAAGTGAGACTCCTTGGGAGTTAGATTAGAGACTTAAGTGCACAATTCGCAAAGCTAACACGACTTTGAAAGATGGGCAGCATCATGAATGGTTTGTAGCATCGCTATTGCCACATTTGAGTAACACACTAATGCAGCAAAGGTTGACAACACAGGTTGAAGCTTTAGAGACCATGATGAGGCTGCATGAGACCCCAATGCAAGATCCTAATTTAGGAGTTCAGAAAATCCACACGCAATTGAAAAACTTGTGCCTAGAAATGCAGAGCGCGAAACAGGACAAGACAGCTAGACCATAATTATGCGAATAGGTGTGGTAATGTAAGGAGTAGGGTCATGAAAGGGACCACTTCCTGGTGTTCGCAAACTACCTCGCAGGAGGAGGGTCGATGCCAGTAATACTAGAAGCGCAAGTAGGACCAAGCGTGTGCCTGCATTATGGTGCGTGATTTGTCAAATAGGAGGAAAGCATGCTACGGGCCAATGTCATCTGTTACAGAAGTACTCATAGAATTTGTAGTAGTTGTTCTGCAATTTCTGTAGATCGGTGGGCCATGATGAGCGCACATGTAGAAGTTATGAGCTAATCATGGATAGGACTCCTACCTATAGGGTTCAGGGTGAAAAGTGGGCCCTAGACCCGAGTGCAAGAATGGCGTGCACCGGATTCTAGGGACGCGGACGAGGCCGAGGTGGGGGAGGACTCGGAAGAGGTCACGGACAACTGATATGCTACAATTTCCTGGGGGGGGCATTATGCCCGTGATTGTATGAATCTAACGCAACCATCATGTCTATATTATACATTTTTTGATCATGATATGGAGGATTGTCGCACACTAATAGCGAGACTGCACGATAAAGGAGCACTACAACCTCCTCTAACTTAAAACCTGCAAATTATGAGGTCAAAGCCGCATGAGGAAGAACCTAATGTAAATATCATGCTTCGAAGTGGAATTACAATGGGAGATGATAAAGGCAAACAACCAACAGATGATACTTGGGTTCGCAAAGCTCTGGAAAAGGAAGTAGAGTTTTGGAGCGCGCTTGAGAAAATTTTATGGAAGCTAAGAATAGATTCGCTGATGCATCCACTTTAGGAAGCAAAGACAGACCGAAGCCAGAAATGGACCCATCAATGCTCACGTTGTTCCTGGAAACATGCATGAAGCTACTACGCAACAATAAGGTTGTAAGGGGACTACTGGAGCTCATTAACAGATACACTAGGACCACGCAAGGAGAACCACGCATGGTCAGAAAAACTAGAAAACATAAGAGAAGAACTAGAAGAGAAATGAGGTTAATCGCCTATATTGGAGAATACAAAATGGACCAAGTAATTTTGTACCTAGGATCAGACTCGAATTTTCTGCCGAAGCAGACATGGCAATGCATGGGGAGACCAACACTGCAGTGGTCCCCTATTGAGTTGTGCATGGTGAACCAGCAAAAGTTAATACCCCTGGGATGACTACAGGGAATTATAGTAGACATTGAAGGAGCAAGCACGCTAGATGATTTTGAGGTAACAGATATTTTTTATGACAACAATCCCTACCCCACGCTCTTAGGGATTGATTGGGCCATTGACATGAACGGGGTGATAAACCTGAAGAAGAAAAAGTTCATTTTTGAAAAGAAGTCTCTGTGCGTAGTGATACTTTTGGACCCTACTGAGGGATCGTGGTACAATGAGCCAGTGTGTGAATATGAAAGCGACAATCACTTAGACTTCATATACAAGGTAACTGCGCGAGAAGAAGACTGGGTAAATCCCACTGCAAACGGACGAATTTCATGGGAGCGCGAGAGCTCCTGTACGTCAGATTCTGATGAGGAAATAGAGCACTGGTAGAATAGGTTACATGAAGAAAACACACTGAATTGTAATATGATGACACGATCATTGTACTATGTTTCAATGGAAATGAGGGATCTACCTACTTATGATCGGTTAGGTGAGGTAGATGTTTTCTTGGAAAATTCTAAAAAGGAGGTACCAGAGCGGTAATGTCTCGAAGCTTTAAATTGGGTGTTATGTGCTATGCCTGGGAGATGGTGGGTTATGCATAGAGAAAGCTTTGAATACTAGCGTGCATGTAGGAGGAGGATGCACACACGGTTTGGGAAGCCTATAGTATGATTGGCTAATAAATACCATGGACCGGATGGTCTGTGCGCACATCTATCTAGATCGGTACAAGCATATGCCAAACAGCCTGTGTGGATACACATGAACTTTGCGTTAAGAGATACAGTTAATAAGCATATGTTGGGGGGCCAAAGGTGTAAACATCCCCTGATGTTGGGACAACAGAGTGAACGGAAAATGATCACACAAAAGGTTATCCATGTAGAAGCATTCAGCGAAGTGTGTGAAGCATTGAACAAGGTATGTAACATACAGCTAAGCAATTGGGACCTGCACTTACCTACAGTCCTATGGGATTATAGTACGATGCGTAGGAGAGTGATGGAAGAAACACCTTCTAGGCTAGCTTATGGAGTAACCACTATACTCCCAATGGGGCACTATAGGCCTAGTCTGCGCGTAGCAGTGCCGTGCAATATGAAGGGTCACGATGCCCTGAAAGAAGGGATCACACAATTAAAAGCTATTGCAGAGGAGCGTGAGAGCCTTGAAGAAGAAATCTGACATGGTGATCTTAGGCTCCAAGAACTCATGAAATAATGGGTGTGATTAACGGAGAAAAGTGCTCGGATAGAAGCAGAAGTCAAGAAGATTGAGGAAGAAATAAAGAAAGATTTTCTCAATAAGAAAACCAAGGTGATAAAACAGGGTGCGCATGATCATGTTAATAAATTTGGGGACTATCTACGAGTGTTAATCAATTTGATGCCTTGGATTGGACCGTATATTACTAAATGGATCAACCATGGTGGTGCACTACAGATGATCAAATGCGTGACGCATCTAGTAAAAGTAAAAAAGTGGATGTGTTCCAAGAAAATGGCTGGAGGACTAGCTGAAATCGTTTATAGGTGGCGTGGCCACCTGACTAGCCACGGGAAGTATAGTCTTAGTGCTCCAGGCAGTTGAAAGGAGGAACAGGACTATAAACTATTATGCCTGGGACCTGTGCACAGGAGTAAAGTGTCACGAGGTCTGCAACCACGCAAGGGGGCTTGCGCTGCCGCACGAGTTGGCCAAAAAGTGACCGTTGGATTCACTATTCACGATGTGATGCTCAACATGAGACCAAATGTAGAGGGTGATAGGCATTTAAAATGTGTTTTATGGGAAAAATATGGGAAAATCTACCGACAAGGGAGCATTAATGAATTGGATTTGGGGGGAACAGTCGAATTCAAATTCAAAAGGCACTATAAATTACAAGGGCCACCCAAAAAACAACACTTGGTCCTTTATGAATTGAGTTGTTGTATGCCCCACGTATTCCAAGCCCAAACCTGTACAGAGCGTTGACTGAACCCCTGATTAAGAAATTCAGAGATTTCTTGATAAGCAAGATGGCATCATCTAGAGAAGCTGAAGAAATCGTAAATGACCACCGAAGAAGCCTTACAGGCCTTGATTGTGGAAGATGCCCTTGAAGGCGTTGGGATTGTGGCAGAAATCCCTAAATCACCGTGCACACTGAGGCTGAAGAAGGATAAACAACCAATGGTTTCGGTACGAATGTCCCCGCGAAACTCGTTGCACACTAGATTAATGATGGAGGAAAAGGGGAAAGCAGTTAACTTGGAAACTGAGGAGGAGGAAGAAGATCTTAAAAACCTCATAATTGAAGAAGACAAAGACGAGGGCATGGAGGTAGAAACTGAAGCTCTGCACCCTCCAAAAAAACTGCTCGAGTATATCCCCCCATGGAAGGGGAAGGAAAAAGTGCCCAAGGACCTTGATGAGAGAAAGATCTCTCTGCAGACTCCGCTCCTCCCAAAAAATATCATTTTTAACAGCATGCACCTAGGACAAGTGCCAAGTTTGAAGTTTGAAGATTGGGATATCACTGACCACAAGAAATTCCCTAACCTAGTGACCGCACAGCTCATGAAGCCAAAACAAAACACCGCGACAGGTGTTGTAGAGTTGGAGCCGCACAAATGGTTACGCAGAATTGAAAAGGCAAGATTATTAAACCATCTCTGGATTCTGCATTACCACCGTGCCCCAGTGACAATCTTTGACATCAAGCAGCTGCTCTACCTAGTGCATGATGGGTGTTTATGGCTGTAGGAGCCCATCCCCATCATGGACCAGTTAACCCATCATGTCACCTGGCTCCCGTGTAAATGAGAGGACCTGAAGCCATTTCGGATGGTAAGAGAAGTGATCTGATTGTCGCAGAGGCCATGAAAAATAAATACAGGTTGGAGAAGAAGAAAAGGAGCCACACCATACCCAGCATCAACAACAAAGTGGTTCAAGTTGTGACCCAAACACCGGCAGGTAAGCTCATGCGGAAGTGCCACGTGAATGAGCTTCTCATGTCAGTGATTTCACTGGCTGAGCAGTGTGTAGAAGGGGTCTAGTTTAACTAGTCCAAATTCTTATGCAAAAAGTTCCTGGAAAATTGCCGCGAGGCCTAGGAATAAGGAAAAACCTTCCACTATGCACGTCTTCTGCTGTCCATAGTGCTAGTGGCTAGGGAATTGCCAGAGGATAGCCAGTTCCCCACGATTATGAGGGATATACCGGATGTTGCTAAGTACGCTTCACTGTGGGCCACTAAGAACGTGAACCGGATCCGCGACAACAAAATATTCTGGGTGTTCATGCAGATGAACATCAGAATGGGGATTAACTATAAACCATGGTTATCACCAACTGCCTACAATAGCCTATGAAGTTTCGTAGAATTTAAAGCAGACTTCCACAACATATATATTAGAGCGCACAAAGACCCAGTCAAAAAGTGGAGTGAGCTACTATTCATAGCCACAAATGATGTGATTTTTGGTGTACTAGAGATGTTGCTGCTGGAGTGGAGATGTGTCCACTAGAGTGGCACACTCCGGACATCTTCGCGCTAGAAATGTCTGTTGCGTAGACAAGGAAGGAAGAGGAAAAAATTTGTGTAGCGCAGTTATAAAAAAAGAGAATAAAAGAAGTGATAGCAGCAAAAGCGCAGGAAGTGTAGGATGCTGCACAGATAGCAGCAGAACAAAAAGCAGCACAGGAGGCAGCCCGCAAGGGCCAGAACTCGCCTTCACCTGAGAAAGAGAAAGAAACAAAAGCAGAGGAAGAGGAGGGCGCGTGGACACACAAACCGTGTCAATACAAATGAAGTTCTAGTGCCCGAGCAAGAAGACGAGGCCACGCAAGAAGGTGAAAGCATCCAAGTTATCAATCAAACCGATCACCCTTATTGAGGGTGATCTACATGATATAGGTGAAACAATGTGCGACGTCACCACCAAGGCTCTCTAGAACTTCGCGGAAGAGAATCAGATTGTGTTGGGGGCCCTTCGAGTGCAGCTTCAGGAGTTGCAGGTGCGCACTCCTCAGGTCGGTACTCTTTCAATCAGCTTCACAGTAGGGACAGCTGCAGCCAAGAAAATTCTATGTGCTCGGACAACCAACACAATAGTGCTACCAAAAAGGGGCACTGGTTACGACAAATGAGGCCAACAGGCCTATGGTTAGTGCACTCAAAGGGATAGGGATCAACATAGCTACACTTTCGTGGGAGATGTTATGTGTTCTACAGGATGGGATTACTGTAGAACTATGGGCTAGGGAGAGCAGTGCATTGCAAGTGCTGAGCGAGCAAAAGATCAACATGGAGCAGTTGAGCTTGCAGCACGACAAGGATGTGTCGCAGAACTGGTAGACGGCACAAGTACTGGAAGAAGCCTGTTAGATGGTCCCTGAGCTGGCCATCCCAGCAGATGCACCAGCAGAGGTACGCATCCACAAATTAGTAGTAGGGGTGCGCGAGGTGCGAGAAGAAATGACTAAGGTTTAGTTGGAGCTGAACCTCCAGATTGCAGAGCTATGGTTGAAGGCACAGCCCTGCACCCCTCCAGAGGTAAGAGAACAACATGCTAGCACTATTACATCAGGGATGGAAGAGATCAGTGGTGTAATAAGGGACTGCACCAGAATGTTGGAAGAGTCCTTCGAGGTCCTCCCCAATCTGTACGAGGACCCTAACATTCAACGCTTAGAAATAGAGGTGAATGAGCTCAAGCAGTAGTATGACAACATTAAAGGGACTGTGCAGATGGTGGCCCTTACTTAGAAGTTCACATGAATGCAATAGGCCAAATCGCTAAAAGAACAAGTGGAGGCCACATGACACAAAGAAGAAGTCTTGAAGGCGCATGTCCAGCCTTGGATCGATGAGGCCTTTGTTATTATAGCAAAAATTGAAGGCAAGCTTGCACCAATGTAGGGGATGCAGGAACAGATCTAGGGAAGTAGTTCCGACATCACAGTCTCGGAACAACGTGTACAGGAGATTCAGCAGGGAGCCACTTAGTGCCCTGTCAACTTGCAGTTGTTCGAGCAGAGTTGGAGGGTCTCCGCGCAAAGATCTCTGCACCAACAGAGTGACTTGAGGGCAAGTTACAATGTTTTTGTTGGGGGCCTATTGGGTGTGGGATCCCCCAAGGCATGCTTTGGGGCTTGAAGCCCAATTTTTGACCAAGTCCGTTGTAAAGACCCCGTGATTTGTGGGCACAGGGCATGAAGTCATAATAAAATCACAAGGTTTTCCGCCCTTGTTTTGTAATGTAACGTCATCTTAAGAAGTTCTACCCATGGTCCACGGACCATGGGATTGTATAAATAGAGCGGGGCTCTAACTTGAAAAGAAAGGAGATGAAATGAGTCTAAGAGATTAATGAAGCATTGAGTCAAGTGTAAATCATGTCTTTGGGTTGTAGAGTAGGCAGCACCTCTTCGCACTTAATTTTGTGGGCCCAATCTTCCTATTTACTCATTTAACATTTATAACTAGTGCGCGCAATCATAAATTGTAAAGAGATGCAAGGATACAACCGAAACATAAACACACATATTAGATGCACAATATGCCAAAATCAACTTTATCTTTTATTAACCTTCTGCTCCAGTACAATCCAATTCCACCCTGTGCACTCAGCTGTAGGGGTCTGCACACATAGCTGTGGACTCTACCAGGCCTCCATGCACACAGCTACAGAGCCTCTTACTACTATTATGACCCAAGACTCAGACTTATAGACTTAGAGTGAATATCGCATTCAAAAACCCATAATATTTTTCATCATAACAAAAACTGCCTTCTACCCTTAGAGCCTCGCTCTATTTATACATTCCCATGGTCTGTGGACCATGGGTAGGATGACAGATTCTATATTAAATTACAATATTTTAGGGCGCACTACCCTTTGACTTGACTCATTACAATTCGTGCTCCATGCGCTTCGCGAAGCTTTTACAACACCATTACCCAAAATTGTGGGCTCTAAGCCCCAAAACAGTTACACGAGGGATCCTCTGCCCAATAGGCCCAAACAAAAACATCATGACTCACCCTCGAGTCACTCTGTCGGTGTGGCGAGTCACACTGCCAAGGCTTCGCGGTCCGCCATCGCTGTGAGTGACACACTACAATTTATTGCTCCATCATTGCATCTTGCACTGCTTCTTCAAGCTCTTGCTCCATTGCCCTGTTGTGGCCACCAACAACCCCCCTCTTTTGTTTGATATTAGCAATAACACCAAGAAAATAGGGGACCCTTAGTAAAAAATTCAAACAAACATCTCTATGAACATTTTTGTTTTTCCTTAGAATTTTATCGCAGCAAAGCAAGGAAACATTTCTTTTATGGGCATAACAAACTACGAAGGAACGATGCTAAATTCATCGCATCGCATTCACCATACGCGCCCTTAAATAAGAAACTTAAGAAATCCCCGACGGCCGATCTGCGACATCGCATATCGCAACATCGCGTAAAGCGGCACACAATAACACAAATCTGCGATCTGCGATCAGCGATCTACGATGATCCGATATTGCGATGCCACAATAATATAACACAAATTTGTGATCTGCGATGAACGCGAATTTCCTCAGCGTGGTATTCAAGGAAAGCTTCCCATTAATCAGAATTAAACGCGCGCTTTAAAAAAGGAAATTAATGATTGTACGAATGACTGCTTTTCGTTTTTCGAAGAGTCAGTTCACTTTGAATGTCATAATTATAGACACACAAGGTCTGAAGCTGTCATTTCAATCTTTATTTCCATTACTCTTTTCCTTGACACAAACTATAAAATAGGAAATAACATGGAGCAATTTTGCAAGAAACATCTAAGGAAAAGGGGAAAGCGTCAATGCTCGAAGGACACAGAAGAGATCTCTTCAGAAATAGGCGCCGCATGCGATAGAACCACAGACTCCAGAGTATCACTGAATAGATGCTAATGACCGATAGGTCATCTGAAGCTCAGAATTAAAGGCGCACAAAAGCAGCATGATTACAAGAAGACCTGAAACTTACACGCCAAAAAGCCCGCCACGAAGAACAAAGGCTGTTTTCAATCCAGAGAATTGCTCAGAAAGTAAAGTCTTTTAACTCATCAAGTCATCCGCAAAGACAGAAACCAAAATAACAAAAGCAGAACCAGTCTGAGGGAAACTTGAGTTATTTCCAAGTATACATCAAGTCAGCGGGAGATTCTCTAAAATATCTTATAGTTTACCAGAAAGTTGTGCCAACTCTTGTTACTTCTATTTTTATAGCACACATGAAAGGGGAAGGCAACCAACTGACTCTTCTCAGGCGAATGCTGCACGCTTACAGCACTAAGGAGCAAATACAGAAATAGTTCAAAGTCAGATTTAATTTTAGAAATAATTTGCTTTATCAGAAGGACGGTCATTTGAAAACCGGATCCTAAATTTATGTAATCAATTTAATTAGCTAGCAGTATTTAAACCCTTCTCAGGCATTTAGAGAAGGGTCCGAAGATTTGTCAAAAACTCGTCCTCAAAAACATGAGCACTTATTTTGTGCCGCTCCTGGAGGTGGTTTTGATGAAAAATGAGATGAGATCAAGGTTTTATTAATGTTTCGGGCATTTGATATCTTGCTACTTCGATAGTTGCACTTCTGTGACTCTTAGTAGATGTTAGGAGACAAGAAAAGGAAGATGAGATAAATCATTGCTTGCTTGATAGCTTAATGAGGTGGACAACACTGAGCTAGCATTAAATGGGTAACTACTTTTATCTCTTGACTATTCCTGCTTATGTTCTTTAAGTGATTTATAGTTTCAGTTGTTTATATGTCATTGTATGAATGTATGGGTTATCATTTGCACTTTTGTATGATGGAGTCATATTGTTTATGTTTGACATATGAATGACTTATTATGCGATATATTGTTCACAACTGTTTTGCCTAACTTCTTATGCAAAGTGGTTTTTCTTTAATGATTTCCATTCTTATGATAGCCGAATGATCTTTATTACTAGTTATTGTTCGAAATCTTTTTAGATCGCATAATAGAAGATATACACCCCGGGTTAGTGTAGATTAGATGTGTTGATTCTCATTAGATTACAATAATATAGAGTTAGTTTAAAGAGTCTGAATTAGATTAGCTTTAAATACTCTTAGATCAGCATAGTTCAACTCTACACACACACACACACCCAAAGTCAGGAAACTGGTCCCGTTATCCCCAGTCAGACCCGCTATACCAAATGGATAAGGAGCTTCCAACCAAGGTCCGGACCGGGTGGGTATCCCCCTTGTTGTCGACCCGATTTTTGGGGCTTCAACATATTTGGCACTAGAAGGAGGGCTTGAACCTCCGAATGGCACCTAAATCAAAATCTAAATACCATTCTGAGAGTAAATTACCCTCATCAACTCCCCCGACTTCCTTAGTACATTTAAATTCAGAATCAGAAGTCGGTCGAATATTAACCGCTGCTACATACCCTAATATTTCAGACCAATCCACCATTGAACCCCCTAAAGTTCAAACTCTTATTCACAAACTCCAGGGATTTCCTATTTTTACACTGGGGTCTGATAAATCTCAAAGCAGCGTGACTTCGCAGTACAATCCTACTCATCCCCTGACTAGGTTAAAGAGCAGAAAATTTGACATCCAGCCAACTGAATTCCCTCTTCCCACTAGGAAAAGAGCAAGGAAAGCATCGCTGCACTCTGACAGTGAGACTCTTTCATCTACATCGTCCATCTCAACTCCCTCACCGCGAAGTCAACCGCCCACATCTTCATTCCAAATCATTCATCCACCTCCCACGACCCCTCTTCCACAATCATCCAAGATCATAATATCTCCATCTTCTCATCCTCAAAGATCATCCCCTACACTTGCAATTACCAGCAGCTCAAAAATGGCCCAATCTCCATGGAACAACCCTGGAGCAATTTTAATGCCTCCACCCCTAAGCCAAATACCAGGCCATCCTGAGAAATGGCTACCCAAGTTCAACCCAGAAGCAGGCATGTTAGCTCAAGAGCACATTAAAAATTTCATGCTCTTGGTCAATCTTAACGGGGTTACCAACGAAGATGTTGTGGTCCGGCTTTTTCCCTACACAATGCAGGGAACAGCTGGGTCATGGTACTTCTCATTACCTTCCGGGTATATAACGAGTTGGGACATCTTTCAAAATCAATTCCTCACCAAATTTGGTGATGATAGATCAACGGAAACGTTAATCAGTGACTTATCCAAACTTAAAGCCGAAGCTAGAGAACCCATCAAAGATTTCAATTTACGATTCAATAAGATCCTCAACAAAATCCCCACTGCTTCCCAACCTAGCGAAGAAGTACGATGTGAATGGTATATCACAGCCTTACCATCAAACTTAGCGGTCTTCATAGATAGGGCGAATAAAACAACTTTAGTTGAAAACCTGACAGAGGCAATAGCAGTAGAGAAACGCGTTATAGCCTTGGAAAAAAGATCTGCAATCGAAGAACGCGAATCTAAAAATGTCACCTTCAAGGAAGACCCCAAGAAGAAACAAACGAAAGATCCTTTCAATTTAGAAGGGTTGCAGAAGGTATTAAAGACCATGTCCAATGAGATGATTGACATAAAAAAACAAGTGGCAGAAACTTCTTCGAAAAAGCCCTACAGAACTTTTAAAAGAGGCCCTTCAATGGATGCAAAACCACCCAACGCTATCTCAAATGTCGAATCCGAAGAAGAAGAAGAGGAAGAAAGAACCACTGAAGGACAGACCGATGATGAAGAAGTTGTGGAACTACAAGGAATGTGGGATTTCATCCTCCCACAAGAAGAAGATCAAGAAGCATTTCCGGTTAGCACACGAAGCAAAAACCAACTTGATCCTCCCCAAACTACCCCTAAGCAGAAGGGCGCGAGCCCTACAGTAAAAGAAAAAGTCGCAACAAAGAAAACAACCACTAAGGCGACTCAATCTAGCCCAGTCCAACCAGATCAAACACCTCCATCAAGAACACTAATAGTGTCGGATGAAATGGACTACAATATTATCGATGACATGAAAAAGACTAGGGCTAATATCACTCTTTATGAATTGAGCAAATTGAAACATCAACAGAAGATAATGATGAAAGAATTACACGTTGTACCTACTACATCTTTGCCTACAGCTGTAGCTACCCACAACATGGGAAGGCCACCAATCAAGACGGCCAATAAGATCGATCTAAATGACATCGCGTTGATTGGAGGAAGATCAAGGTCTCACACTCCCCCTTTTCTCCTCACCTATGAAATCTTCAATAAAAACGTGCACAATTGTTTGGTAGATTCTGGAGCTTCAACAAATATTTTGCCCAGATCAATATGTGCCAAGTTAAACATTCAACCACAAAAATCCGCAGTGCGCATAGTTCAGCTTGATCGATCTCAAGTCAAAGTGATTGGTGAACTTAGTCAAGTCACCATAAGATTGTCGTCTAACCCCAAGGTATGTCACGTTATCGACATTCTAGTATCTGATATCCCAGAATTCTACGGCTTAATTCTTAGCAGGGATTGGTCCGAAAAACTCCATGGATACTTTTCAACCGACTGGTCGCACATGTGGTTACCATACAATGGTAAACCAAATCAAATAAAGGTTGAACGAGAGTTACAACAGAAATACATAGTAACAAAATTGGAGGGAGAAAATGAAGCAATAACATATAACAGTAGCATCATAGGCAATTACTCGGTAGATTCTTTCCTCAGAAATTTCAATGCTCATACATCACCTTACTTAGAAAATTCAGTTGTGTCCCAAGTCGAAAAATTTTCACAAACTGATAATTCAAAATGCGTTAATTTTGTAGAAAAACCTATAAATACATCTTTGTAATGGAAACTATATTTTTATGGCTCTAAATCTAACGAAGGAGCAGGAGCAGGATGCGTTCTGATTAGTCCAGAAGGGAACAAGACAATGCTTACATGCAGACTTGAATTTGATTGCACAAACAATATAGCAGAATATGAGGCCTTGGTGCAGGGCCTATACAAAGCAATCGGTTGAACGTCAAGTACCTTCAACGTCTGTGGAGACTCTGAGATTGTGGTTCAAACAGGTACGTAACACCATACATTTCCTATCAAGTCATTTGAAACACTATCAATCTCTAGTACAGGATCTGACTGATCATTTCATAGCATTCAATATTTTCTCAATCCCAAGAATTCAAAACGCAAGCGTAGACCTTTTAGCCAACGTAGCCTCTAGACTCATTCCCTCCGAAGTTTTTAGTCCAGATAGATTCTCGATAGAATTAATATTTAGACCGTCTATCCCTGACAACATTACAAACTGGAGAGTATTCAATGATGATCCTGATATTGTAAATTTCCGCACCTCTGAAGGATCCTACTCCAATCAAATAATTGACGAAGACCACCACGATCGACAAATACAACAAAATAGCACTGATAATGCTATACCTAAATCGGTGGTTAAGTTGGAAGACTTATACGATTTGAAAAATCAGTTTAAAAGGTCTACTAATTCTAAGCTCTACAGTTCAACTCTAAACTACGAATCAATAAACCTGGGAACCGACGATAAACCACAAGACGTTAATCTAGGCCACGGCCTAGCCCCTGAAGAAAAACTAGCATACATTCGTCTTTTGAGACAATACAAAAATGTTTTCGCCTGGAATTACGATGAGCTGAAGACATACGACACTTCCATTATCCCACATACTATCCCTATGATTAGCAATGAAAAACTTGTCCAGCACAAACTCAGAAAAATCCACCCCAATCTAGAAAACCAAATAAAGACTGAGCTGAATAAGTTATTAAAGGCCAGGATAATTTTCCCCATTAGACATTCCAAATGGGTCTCCAATATGGTACCCGTTAGAAAGAAAAGCGGAGATATTAGAATCTGCATCGATTTTCGGAATCTCAACAAAGCCTGTCAGAAAGACAATTTTCCCCTCCCTCCGATGGAGCAAATATTACAGGAAGTAGTAGGCTTAGAACTAATGTCTTTTTTGGATGGATTTTCAGGATACAACCAAGTGCTGGTACATCCCGATGATCAGTTAAAAACCACGTTCCGAACCAAATGGGGCACATACGCATATCGGAAGATGCCATTCGGTTTGATCAATGCCGGCGCTACGTTTCAAAGAGCTATGGACATCGCATTTAAGGGTTTAGTCAATAAAGTCATAGTGATTTATTTGGATGATATAACAGTGTACTCCAAGAAGCGAAGCGACCATCTTAGAGACTTGAAACAAATCTTTCAATGATGTTTAAGGTATGGAATTTCACTTAACCCAAAGAAATCTTTTTTTCGCATTAAGTGAAGGAAAACTTCTAGGATTCATAGTATCAAATCTGGTATTCACATTGAACCTGATAGAATCAAAGAAATTTCCGAAATATCCCTACCTCACAATAAAAAGGCCATACAATCTTTCCTTGGTCAAATCAATTTTGTGAAAAGATTTGTCCCAGATTTTTCAAGAATTGTTTCTCCTTTGCAAACCATGATAAAAAAGAATTCAAATTTCAAATGGGGTCTAGAGGAGCATGAAGTATTCAACCTGATCAAACAAGCTATCATTAATGCTCCGTCTTTAGCAACCCCAAATTTTTCAGAATATTTTATCTTATACACATTCGCCTCAAAGAAATCATATGCCGCGATTCTAACTCAATCAAAACAAGAGAAAGCAGAAGCTCCAATCGCATTTTTTAGCTCTAATTTACAAGGTGCTGAACTCAACTATTCAGATGTAGAGAAACAGGCATACGCTATTTTCAAAGCGATCAAATATTTCAGACCTTTCTTACTTAAAACCCATAACAAGTTCATAGTACCATTTCCAGCGGTAAGAAATCTTTTAATACAGAAAGATGTGGGTGAAAAAAGAGAAAATTGGATCACTACTTTACAAGAATATGACCTTGAAATCAAACCAGCAAGCATTTTGAGAGGCCAAGGCTTCTACAAAATGTTGGCTGGAGCATCGCATATTCCGGAAAGATCATATGAGGAAGTACAAACGTATGAGGTAAGCCTAAACGATATAGAATCATTATACGCTGACACCATTTATTATCTCAAAAGCAGGTATGCTCCAGCACACCTGGATCACACCAAGAAAAGAGCTCTGAGATTAAAAGATAAACAATATCAGCTCATAAATGATGTTCTGTTTAAAAGGAATTATGATTCTGTGCTTCTTAGGTGTCTTGAGAAAACTGAAGCCGAAAAGGTTTTGCAGGAACTCCATGATGGGCCTACAGGCGGACACTATGCTGGAGATGCTACCGCACATAAGATCTTGCGTGCGGGGTATTATTGGCCCACATTGTTCAAAGACTCACACAGTTACGTGAGGAAATGCCAAGTTTGCCAAACTACTGCAAGGAGACAAAGGAAACCGTCCATACCACTACAGCCGGTAAACATTGATCAACCATTCAGTCAATGGGGCTTGGACATAATAGGTGAGATCGCTCCTCACTCTTCTAAGCAGCATAGCTACATTCTCACGGCAACTGATTATTTTACTAAATGGGTAGAAGCGACACCTCTCAAGACAGCTAATTCTGAAAACATCATTGAATTCATAGATCAATTTATAATCACTAGGTTTGGATTGCCGACGGCTTTAATATTTGATAATGCTTCTTACTTTTCTGGGAATGCAATGACTGATTTCACACTTAAAACAGGGTTCAAACTGAAAAATTCGGCCAACTACGCAAGGAAATGGATTGGCTGAGTCAACAAATAAGAAGTTAATCAGGATTATTAAAAGAATAGTTGACCAGAACCAGAAGAATTGGCACAAAACCTTGGTAAATGCTTTATGGGCAGATAGAATAATGAAGAAAGCTTCAATAGGCACTTCTCCCTTTAACTTAGTTTATGGGAGGGAAGTGGTTCTTCCAACACACTTAATGATTCCCTCCTTGTCTTTAGTACAATACATCGATGAGGTATCTACTTCCTCCTTACAATTAAGACAAATGGAAATAATTAAATTGGAAGAACAACGAGAACAAGCTAAGAAAACCCATGCTCATCACCAAGCGCTAATAAAATCCTCTTTTGATTCAAGCATAATGACCAGAAAAAACTTTCAAATGGGAGATCTAGTTTTGAAATGGGATAAGGCTCATGAAGAAAAGGGCAAAACATACAAAATTCCAGAAAATGTGGCTTGGTCCTTTCAGATTGTAGAAGTCATAGGCCCATCAACGTTTGTGTTGCAGGATTTAGTAGGTAGAAAGGATTCTTTGCCTGTTAATGGACAAATCCTGAAAATATACTTTCCATAGAAGATTATTCTTCTAAATTTTTGTAGGATAGTTTTTTTTTTGTTTTTCTTCTTCTTAGAAATAAAACCAGTTGTAGATGGTTACTACAGGAGTTCACTTCAAATGGACACCAAATCCTCTGTTATATTTTGATTTTTCGCTTGTACAAATAGTAAAAAAAAATCGAGAAATCTGATTTTTATTATTGACGGATAGAGTCCAACTTTACCCTAGATATGATACTAGTTCCGACTTCAAATTTTTTTATGAAAGCAACCTTTGGCAAAAGACTTGTTTTATATCAGCACAATGAAAGGTATCAATAATAAAATGAGTATTCTCTGTAAAACTGCTATTTTCCAAACTCTATTATTATCGTCCAGAACTTTCTTAAGGAAAAACAATGGGTTCCTCCCTG
>APFE030561583.1:0-11723 GCA_000404065.3 Pinus taeda | reverse complement strand
AAATATTGTAACTCTAGTTAAATTTTGAAGTGATCCAGGTCCAGATCGATGGCCACCCACCTATTCCACAAGTTTAAAACATAGTTATGCTTCTTGGCATTTTTTCTACAGTTTTTCATGCGTTGAACTTATGGGGCTATTTTTGACACCTCAACAACCTTATTTTGATGTGGTGGGGTTGAAGCAATATCCATAGGGTTTGGCCTGGGCCCATTCGAAATGTGTACTTCTTGGCTAGAACTTTCAACAAGATATTGAGCATGACAAACAAAGATTGTATGTGAAAGTTATGACCCCTAGAAGTTGACTTACCAGCTAATCCCATTAGGGCCCACAAACATTTTGGTGTTTCATCTCCCAAGTTTAGGGATTTGGATGTTTAGGGTTTCCTAATTGTTTCTTATGTTAAAGAGGGACTTTCAGCGTCGTTGTAATGGGATTTAATGAATGCAGGTAGCCACTACATCTTTTCTCAAAGATAAGTGACCATCATTCGAGCAATTTTTTTTCATTCCGCATTTTTATAGTCTCAACACATTCCATTTATTAATATAACTCAAGTTTTACCATATCTTTTTGTTTTTGTTATAAATTTGTGTTTCATTTCATTCCCTTCAGAAATCTAGATGAGTGGTATTAGAGCAGTTTGTTTTTTATTTGTTTCTTCGTGCATGTACCCAATGAGGCCAAGATATAAGGTGTTGGGACTTGGAATACTTAATCCTTTGCAAGATAATCCTCACCGACCCCAACGACCTCCAATGACAGAGGAAAAGAATGATGAGAAATCAATAAATCTTATTAAATTGTTGTTTGAGAAAGCCCTCGCATGACAAAGGAATGAGATGATGGATAATTTTTCCCATATCCTTGGACACTTTCCAACAAGTAAAGCATCTTCCTCAAGCGTCCACTTTGGAGGCGTCAACCCCTTCAAGGTACAAGTTAGTTTTGATATTCTTGTATTTGAAGGCTATATAGATGCAGATGCTTTAGACAAATGGTTAAATATGTTAGAAGGGTGTTTTTCCATCCAAAATTATTTTGATAGAGAAAATAATACCTTGGCATTCTTTAAGGATGTCCCAAATGTAAAGGATTAGTGGGCGACTTACTGTGAATAAAAAACCACAGAGGAGTCTGCAATGTTTGTAGTTGTGCCCAATTGGGGCTATTTTATGGATTTTATTAAGGAACAACATTACCTCGTTGGAAGCTACAATGACCAGTACATGAGATGGACCACACTGTAGTAGGAGAGGGAGCAAATATTGCTAGAGTTCACAAATATCTTCCATATTTTACACACCAACCTAGGTATCAAATACTTTGATTAACATATGGTGCTCAAGTACTACAGTGGTATGCATTGATACATCTGAATGAAAACTAGGTTCCTATATATCTATTGCCTAGACATAACGTACAGATATGATTTCAAAATCAAGAATAAATTTAAATAGAAGAAGCAATAGTTTAGATTTGTGAATTACTCATAGCAAGAGAAAGGAAAAGGAAACCCCAACTCATAGAACAAAGGACAGAACTAGGACAGAACACCCCACGACAACTTTTCTAAGCCACAAACAAAGAAGGGTAATGGGAAGATGAAGAAAGACATAGGGAAATGGTGCGAGTTATGTAAGAAGCCTTGGAAAAACATCAATCAATGTTGCTCAAAGAAGACATTGGTGGCCAAGCTGAAAGTCTTAAGTCAAATGTAGGTTCTAACTCTAAATCAGATATAGACAAGGGGAAGTGGATCATTGATGCAAAACCTAGTAGCATAGTTGCTACCACAAAGGTTCAATAAATGAACCCAAAGAACCATAGGAATATAAACATCGTTTTCACTCGCAGATGTGGGAGAAGGGTGCTTTGTTGCATTTCATTATTGATAGTGGAAGTCAAAAGAACCTCATCTCAACATAGGTCATTAAGTGATTAGATCTGCCAACAACACCACACTTGTATCCATACACCATCGAGTGGCTTCGCCAAGGGAGAGATCTGTGTGTCAACTAGTAGTGTCACCTACTTGACGACATCAAGCCCTTCAAGGATGAGGTATTGTGTGATATTTCCCCCCTTGAAGTTTGTGATGTTCTTTTAGGCCAACCATAATTGTGGAAGAGTCATGATGTATATGATTCTAGACCTCACAATGTTAGTATTATTTTGGGAAAAAACTTTAACAAAGTTACCAACTTAATGAGAATTGTATTGAGTTCTCATTTTTTTAGAGGTCGCAAAAAATCATGATTTTCATGCCAATTTTGAAAAGTGTTGATGCCAAATCAACCTTTTTTGGGGAGTATACTTTTGACACTTGAAATTTTCTTATGTATAAGGTATGGACATTATTTTTTATATGTTAATGATTTTCATGCCAATTTTGAAAAGTGTTGACACAACATCAACCTATTTTTTTGGGGGGCTTATTTTTTACAATTTAAATTTTCTTATGTATTAAGTATGGATGTATTTTTTTAAATGTTGGTGATTTTCAAGTTGATTTTGAAAAGAATTCATGCAACATTAACCTTTTTTTTGGGGAGGGCTTATTTGTGACACTTTAAATTTTCTTATGTCTTAAGTACATATATATATTTTTTTAAATTGTTGGTTATTTAACCATTTTTCAAGTTGTCTTCTTCTTATTTTTCTTTTTCTTTTCCTCTCTGGGGTGTTTATTTTTTAAGGGTTTTTCAAGTTTGTGTTTTATTGCTTTTCTTTGTAATGTTTTCTTGTAATAAATTTTTCAATTTTTTTTCGCGAAGTTAAAGAAAAAATATTTTGAAGTTAGGAATTTTTATATATTTATGTATTGTTATTTCTTTTTGTAAGTGAACCTTTTTCTATTAATTCAGAGTTGGATTACATTGTGATAAGTTATTCAAATGAGAAAAAATGGCCTCACTCCGACTGGATTTATTGGCCTCTAGATACATATAGAATAAAGACGACAACAAATTCAAAAAATTGGATTTCATGTGGTTCACTACCCACCATGCACCAAAACTTCCAAAAAAAACTTAACAAAAACTACTTTCATTTTGGTGCATTTTCTGCAATGTGAAGAGCTACCTCATTTTGTTGAGTCATTGGCCTGCAGAACATGTTATGGATGTGGGATTCCATGTGCGCCATACAAGTCTCGAAGTCATCCATATGAGCCTGGAGATTCTGTTGGTTTCGTCTGAGAGAGGCTTGTCAGTTCATGATGCATCATTGATTGTGTACTATATCTGCGAAGAAGATAACATGGTTTGCATGGTCTAGATGGTGAGATTGATAGAGTTGGTCTATAGAATGTTGAAGGGGGTGGAGTTGGGCCTCAATTGAGTTGAAAAAAGCCAGAAAGTCGAGATTCCCCAGAGAATCCCCCCTCGACATCACTAGTTCTCCCTCCTTCTCCCGATCGTTCCTCCTGGGGTTGCCTCCCTCCTTTCGTGGATGTCCGTAGAGTTGGATCATCCTTCGAGTGCCTGATAATCAGCCTCGTGCCCTTGTAGAGATTACACCTAGGGGCCAACCATGAACCCACCAGCATAAATCCTCGAGATGATATCGAATTTTACCACCCACGACAATTGAAAAGACAAAATTGCATCCCTATTGTGCTTGCCCATGCACACCGTGCACCAGCCCAAGTGACCCACTCTTCCAAAGACAGACAAAGAAGGGAGAGGAATCAATAGCGGGCCAAAGAAGCCCACTTGGATTAATACACATAAAGAGAGAGGTGGAAAACATCTTCCACTTTTTTTTTTGAGCGTCCACCACCAACTATGCCATAGAGATAAGATGTATGGACACTAGACGACCAATTCAATTTGACACAGGGTGATTACCAAACCGGGGTCCCAAGTAGATGATTCAATTTTTTTCGCAAAGTTAAAGAAAAAATGTTTTGAAGTTAGGATTTTTTTTTTATTATATATTTATGTATTGTTATTTTTTTTGCAAGTCAATATTTTTCTATTAATTCAGAGTAGGATTACATTGTGAGAATTTCTTCAAATGAGAAAAAATGGCCTCGCTCTAACCACATTTTTTGGCCTCTAGATACATACAAAATAAAGACGATAAAAACTTCCAAAAATTGGATTTCTTGTGGTTCACCGCCCACCAAGCACCGAAATTTCCAAAAAACTTGACAAAGCCTACTTTCATTTTGATGCATTTTCTACAATGGGAAGAGCTACCTCGTTTTCTTGAGTCGTTGGCCTACAAAACATGTCATGGATGTGGGATTCCATGTGTTCCATATGAGTCTCGAAGTCATCCATATGAGCCTGGAGATTTTTTTAGTTTCATCTGAGAGAGGCTTGTTGGTCCATGATTCATTGTTGATTGTGTAGTATATCTTCGAAGAAGATAACATGGTCTGCATGGTCTAGATGGTAATCTTGATAGAGTTGGTCTACAAAATTTTGAAGGAGGTGAATTTAGGCCTCAATTGAGTTGAATGGAGCCAGAAGGTTGAAATTCACCAGAGAGTCCCCCCTCGACATCATGAGTTCTCCCTCCTCCTCCCGATTGTTCCTGTTGGGGTTGCCTACCTCCCTTTGTGGATGCCCACAAAGTTGGATCATCCCTCCAGTGCCTGACAATCGACCTCATGCCCTTGCAGAGATTACACCTAGGGGCCAACCATGAACCCACCACCGTAAATCCTCGAGATGATATTGACTTTTACCACCCATGACAATTGAAAAAATAGTGTTGCATCCCTATTTTTCTTGCCCACGCCCACCATGCACCGGCCCAAGCGACCCACTCTTCTAAAAACAAACAAAGTGGGAGAGGAACCAATACCAGGCCAAAGAAGCCCACTTGGATTAATAAACATAAAGAGAGTGGTGGTCGTTATCAGCCACAAAACCTTTAACGATAACTTGGCAAACTGTCTACCACCTTCTGTTTTGAGCGTCCACTACCAACTATGCCATAGAGATAGGATGCATGTGTTGGGTTGTGTTATATTATTTCCAGGACTAGCTCCCCTATATTAGGTGGGTAGACCTACCTATGGTTTTGTGCATGGTTTTCGCAAATAGTTTTGGGTGTGATGGTTTTTGGTCCATGGTATTTTGTAGATCTGGTCAGGGGAACTACGATTATGTTCTAATCCAGGGTTAATGGATTGGACTTTATGGATGCTTTGGCATGTATATATATGTATTATAACATTGAAAGGAAAATAATGAAAAATCAATCTGGTAGGCCCGGTTTTGGGATCTAGGAGAAAATCTCTGTGTTCATTTGTTTTATGTGTTATGCTCTTGCCTTTGTTTATTTTCTGTTATTAGAATTCGTATGCAAGTAATTTATGTATGGGGTTAAAACCTCCAACATGGACGCCAAATGACCAATTCAATTTGACATAGGGTGATTACCAAACCAGGGTCCCAAGTTGTAAAGACTGGTTTCCTTGAAAGGCATCGAACTGAATTTGCTTATACTTAGAACCTCCTCCTCCCTAAAGAACCAGATGGTGTTTCCAAGGAGACTCTCCATGAATTTAGTCCGATTTCTGGTTCTCCCGCTACTCATCGCTTGACTTACAAAGTGTATTGTTCTAGCCTAAATTCCAACCATTATACCCTTTTGCCTTTCCGAAGACTTCAGTGGGTTGATTCCCTAGGCCGCTCTACTTCCCTCTGCTTGCATTTAACTTTCCGAGTGGGGAGGGTTAAATCCCCCCATCCTTTGGTTATCCTCAGGGGTCACCCCCATCAGGTAATTTATGTATTCTTAATTAATACTTCAATACAACTAAAATAATTGTCATTAAAAATTTAATTTTTTTAAACAATTGACAAATAAATACACATGTCCCATATAGTATAATTAAAAAAAATACACATTTCAGGCACTTTTCGCTAAAAATGACATGTCAAATAAAGGATTTTGTGGAAAATTTTGACCATAAAATGTTGAAAAACTAACAAATTTGATCAATTCTATGACCAAAGATGATTATATTTCAAGGTTTTTTTTGTTTCCAAAAATTATTATTTATATAAGACTTCAAAGAAAAAAAAACAAAATAAAAAATGAGTCATCTCTCCACAACCTTTTGGCACTGGGTGGGGCAGGAAAAAGGAAAAATAATATTTTTTTAAATAATTCTCTTTTACGTTGACGATATCATTCTTCTCGCCATAAACCTTGATGATCTCGACAAGTAGCTTAAAACCCTCCATGATTACTACCCCAAGATGGGTATGACTATTAATACCAACAAAGACTAAAGTCATGATAATTAAATCTAAAAAGATCAACCATGATAATTTTATCTATGATAATAATTACTTGGAGAAGGTTTCTTCATATAAATATTTAGGTATTGACATTCATCATCAACTCAACTAGAATTATAACATTGAGAAAATGATTATTGGAGGTTGGGAAGCTTATTATGAGCTTGAAAATAATTGTAAATTTGGTCCTTAAGTTTGGAGTTAAAAAAAGTTCTTCTATGAGACTCACATCATCCCTCTTATTTTATATGCTTGTGAGGTTTGAGGTTGCATTATATCTAGATAATCGTGGAGGAAGATCGAGATGATCCTAACCTAGAACCTCAAGATTAAAGGAAATGTTCCCTATCTTATCCTCTTGATTGAAGGTAGTCTTCCCCCCCATTGAGAGCATGGCTATGTTTAGGTTTTGATGTATAATAAGAAGCTCTACAACATGAAATCCAAGAGGTTCCCTAAAATTTCTTCTAACTCTAAACAAAACCCCCACCTCCAACTCAATCGAGGATGACCCAAAAAGTCCCTGTCTTGGCTCGACCATTGGGGGATAAAGGAGAAGATAATCTTTGAGAAGAAGGATAATATTAAAAGTGCTATCACTTCCAAATTTTAGGATAAGTTGTGAGATGATAAGGAGATAGAGGGGCAAAGGAAGCTAAGGTATTATAACGAGGTGATCAACCCCACTATTTCTAACCAGAATTATCTTTTTTGTCTTGACTATTGCTAAGAAGAACATGAACATTGCAAAGATAAGAACTAATTCTCATGAGCTTCGTAGTGAAACCAGACATTGGTTCATTCCCAAAACACCTTGGGATGAAAGAATTTGTCACCTTTGTGATACTAAGAAGGTTGAATATGAAAAACATGTTCTCTTGGATTGCCTGACTCTTACTCACATCCATTTTCATTTCCAAAATATTTGCCACACTACCAACCTTCTTGACTTGTTAAGTCAATGGAACTATAGTGATTTAGGAATGCTTCTTTACCTTCCCTTTTATCATAGAAATAAAATATTAAAGAGTCCCAATTAATGTTTTTCTTTCTTAAGGTCTAATAGACCACATTGATAGTATTGGACATTAATCACCATCATCAATATCTATTTTTATTATTTAATTATTTTAATTATTAAAAAAAATTGTTAAGTCTTTATTTTTATTTTTTTAATTATCCTTTTTAGTGAGATATTTTATTTTTTTTCATTTGTTTTTCTTTTTTATAGAATTATTTATTGGTTATTTTAAAAAAAAAATATGCTTATTTTATTTTTTATTTTTTTGGTTTATTCTTTTTTTTTTTTAATAATTTTTGTATGTTTTATTTTCTTTTGGATTTTTTTTTTGGTAATTTTTAATTCTTTTAAACTCTTATTATTTATTTTTTTTGAAATTTTTTTTTTTTTTTTTTTTTTTTTTTTTTTTTTTTTTCATTTATTTTTTTTTCTTGGCTTTTTCATTCTTATTTATTTATCTTTTTTTCTTTGCTGCAGGGACTGTGTCGATGCTCGACTACTAACTTGAGCCCACTAAAGATCAATTTGATAGCTGATTTTTAATTTTTCGTTACAATGGATCGAGTCCACCCCCACTGTTTGTTAATTTCATGGTTGATTTTTAAGTTTTCATTGCAATGGTTCAAGTCTGCCCCCATCACATGTCAACCTAATGGTTGATTTTTAAATTTTTATTACAATGTGTCAAGTTGTCTTAGACTAATTCTTTTAAAGAGCTATACTTTTAGCATTTAAGAAAACAAAAATCTTTTGGTATAATATCTCTTTGATTTATATATTCATTTTAAGGTTTTTATTTAGTCATGTTATTTGGTTTTAATTTTGTGGATGAAAATTTAAAAATTTTAAGGTTTTTTTCGGAGAGGTGAGATTTTATATTTAATGTCATGGTTGAAAATGTCAATATTTTAAGGTTTTTCAAAGTCGCGATATTTATCTTTAACTTCATGGTTGAAAATTGTTGGAATTTTTAGGTTTTTTAGAGCCGTGATATTTTACCTTTAATGCTATCATAAAAAATATTAGAATTTTATGGTTTTTCATAGTCATGATATTTTATTTTTAGTGTCATTTCTAAAAAATGTTGACATTTTAATATTAAAAAAATGTTTTATAAGTATCAACGCTTTTCAATTTGGGGTGTTTTTCACTTTTATTGTTAAAAAACAATTAGTTTTTAATGTCATTGTTAAAAAAAAATGGAATTTTGACCCGATAATAAATTAATAAATATTGATGCAACATCAAACCATTTTCATTTTCGGGGTCTCTTTTCATGTTTGTTGCACAACAAAATTGGTTTTTAATATCGTTGATAAAAAAATATGGAATTTTAACCCCAAAAAATGTTGATGCAACATCAAAAATTTTCGTTTTCAGGGTGTTTTTCATGTTTTTTGTGCATAAAGAGGGTTTTTTGGGGCTAGAGTTCTCATTTTGAGGTTACAGTTCTTGTTAAGTTGGTAAATTTGTTTTATACATGCTAGTAGAGGTAGCTCCAACTATTTCCATTTCTTTGGTATCCACTAATAAATGCAGGAAATTCATCTCCAAGACCAACAAATGTGCCTTCTTTCTAATTTTCTCTCAAAATGAGGAGAAATTCATAGCCACGTCCATGCCCTCCATACAAGGCCTCTAAATTAGCAAAATAAAGTGAACAAGGTTGTGGAATAACACAAAGACATCTCCTCCTCACCCATTGGGGTACCTCTCATCTATCAGATTAAGCATTCAATCAATTTCCCCTAACGTACCTCTCCCTAATGGGCCAATATTTTGTCAAGAACCAGTACCCAATTCCTCGTTTTGACAACCTTCTTGACCAAATCAAGGAGTACTTTAGTAGGATTGATATGAATTTTCGATACCACAAGGTCCCAATAGAACAAACTGGTGTATGGAAGACTACTTTCAAGTTCAAAGAAGGTCATTTTGAATGGCTAGTCATGCCCTTTGTTTTGATAAATTCCCCTACAACTTTCATGAGGTTGATGAATGATATTGTGTGGCCTTTCACCAATTATTTTTTAGTGGTATATCTGGATGATATCCCCATATTCAATAAGAGTTGGGAAAAACATTTGCAACATAGTCAATAGGCCCTTCACACTTTGCAGTGGCATAAGATATATGAAAACTTGGAAAGATGTTCCTTTTGCATGAATAAGGTTCAATATCTAGGCTACATTGGTGATGAACATGGTGTGCATGTGGATCCATCCATGATCAAGTCATTCATTAATAGCTATCCCTGGCCACACTAACTAATATTTAGAGTTTTTAGGCCTACCAACTTCTATCGCAAGTTTGTCTTGGGATTCTCCTATATTGCATTAGCCCTTTAGTAAATTGTGGTGGAAAAAAAATTATTGTGGGGTGAGTCACAACAAAAAGCTTTTGATGATATGAAATACCTCTTGTGCTCATCCCTAGTGCTCTCATTTCTTGATATGCAACAACCTTTTGAGATTGAGATAGATGCCCTAATCCATATTTCTAGCTCCTAAAGAGACCAACTTGATTCCCTTACTTTTGAAACATACGCTTATATAGAGGTTTTCTCTCTTATTTATCCCAAAACATTAACTTATTATATATACAAGCTAAGAAAACATAAATATGATATTAATTATTTTACGTCAAACATATTTACATCTTCTTTGAAACAAATTTTGGAGTTGTTGTCACCCCATTCCATAATTTGTTAGCTTTTATGGCTGGTAGCCTTGAGTATTGGATATGTTTTTCTACCACTACCATTATTTAATTCTTCCAAAGCTACAATCACAACCACATGCCTCTTTTCCTATTTCATTACACAGGTTTATTATCTTTGTCGTCATCCTCATTGACATGAACCTTGTGACTAAGTAAATAAGATGAAGAGTATGTTAAATGCTCTTGTCATCAAGAGTATATATGTAAGTGATTAGTTTCTCAAAAACGTAAATTGAACTTTCTGTTTCATACCATTTTGTGTGTCAAAATTGGGCCTTTGGTGTCATGGACATCCTAGGATTATTCAATATTATAGGTTGTCCAATGCTTTTTCCTAGAGTGTTGAAACAAGAATACTTATGCTTCGCCTTTCGTATCACTTTTGGATTCTAAACAAGATTCCATATTTCCTTGCCTTGCATTCTCTCATCCATTTTGACCTGGTGAGCATTTAGATGAGAGGAATCCATTAAAATTTATTATTCATATATGCTTAGAAAAGGAAAACTGGCAATCGTTGCCTTCAATATAATAGTAATAGTAAAATGACTTGCATTGGGATTCTTAATTCTTGTATCTTGTGCAACTTTAATCTTATTTAGCCTATATTTCCATGATTTTGGCCTAAACAATGTAACAATGTGAGAACTTGTTGTAGTGGTTGCAACACCCTCCAAAATTTTGGTTGGCATCCAAATTTTGGAGCCTTCCTTAGTTTTTCCTTTAATGGTTGCAAATACTCGAGCTCACCCCATGAGCTATTGTGAAGGCTTTTCACCTTTTTGCTTGTTTGACTAGCAATCGTCTTTCGGCATGTTGATTGCTTTGTCATGCTTGTGATCTTATTCTGGTGAGTTTGAAGGTATGTCTTTTTCTGTTTGGGTTGTCTTCACTATGTGAACATTCGTCATACTCAAACACAAAGTTGTAAGAATTTTCGCGCAAGTGTTGTCACAGACGTCTGAAGTTCTATCACAAGTGTCACACTTGTCGCTCTCAACTCCAAGACAATCTCACTAAGGGCATGTTTTGTCTCGTTGTCATAGTGGTCTATTTTGTCTTTTCATCGAGTATGCTAAGTGTATGTTCACGATATCAGTCTGCACAAGTTTTCTTGCATTCAAAACTTAGCCATTTTCCTGAAAATTTGCCTGATCAGACAACCCTCTCACATCGGGACCTAACGGAGCTACATTGCACAGTCTCAGCCCTCAGTGACCCTACTCTGCTGCCCAGAACTGCGTTGTGCCTGAGCTTGTCCTCCAGGTCATCTGCACTGCACAATCCAGGAGGTGAGCAACCTATCTGCCTCCCAGAATTGTGCAAAAACTGCCTCCCTGTCAAATCAAATTGCACATTTCTCAAGCACAATCATCAACCCTCCTCCTTTTCCATCGAAAGCCTACACTACTCTGAGACCTAGTTCTGCAATGTTCTCCAAATTTGCACATACATGCCCAACTTCTCATATATTGACTTGCTCTGCATTTTTCCTAAAAATTGTGCAGAAATACCCAGATGACCCTTGATGCTTTACTCTACCCTGCCTCTAGAAATTTCGTAGACATGTTTGGCAGTTCCCTAGCATCCTGTCCTGCACTATTCCTAGAAATTGCACAGTTAGGTTCAGTAGGTCCCTGTGTATCATTGCTTTGTCTTCCCTCTGGAAATTGCGTAGTCATGACCATAAGTCCCTCTGCAGCCCTGCCCTA
>APFE030561575.1:876-30493 GCA_000404065.3 Pinus taeda | reverse complement strand
GGGAACCAAACCAATTGGCTGCAAGTGGGTCTACAAGAACAAGTATAAAGTTGATGGCTCACTTGACAAGCACAAAGCCAGGCTTGTGGAAAAAGGTTTTTCACAAAAGGAACGGGTTGATTATGAGGAGACTTGTCCCCCACAAAAAAATGGGCTACCATTCGGGCACTCTTTGCCTTAGTAGCTCAAAACAGTTGGAAAGTCCATCAAATGGATGCAAAAAATTCTATTTTGATTGGAGATATGAAAGAGAGTTTTTATGTCCCATCCTGAAGGATTTGTTGTGAAGGGACATGAACATAAAGTATGCAAACTTGTGAAATCCTTGTATGGCCTCAAGCAAGCACCGGGAGCCTGGTATGAAAATTTAGCTAAGCATCTTCTGGAACTCAACTTCAAACTTTATGATCTTGATGATGCAACTTTGTTTGTCAAGAAAGTTGGAAAAACAGTTGTATATATTGTGGTATATGTAGATGATATTTTTATGACAGGGAACAATGAGAGTTACATTGCATCCATAAAGAAGGAATTGAGGAAAGGTTTTGAAATGACTGACTTGAGCTATGTTCACTACTGTCTTAGTATTGAAGTAACTTAGCATTTGAAGTCTATATTCCTCTCTCAAAAGAAGTATATTGGAATTCTATTGAATAGGTTTAGCATGGCTGAGTGTAATCTTCTGACTATTCCAATGGAAAAAAACTTAAAGCTCACATCCATTGAAGGAAAATAATTTGAGGATGCAACAAAGTATAGACAACTTGTAGGAAGTCTCAATTACCTAACTACTACCAGACCAAACATTTCGTTTGATGTTGGAATCCTCCCTAGGTTTATGTAGAAGCCTTGTGAGGGACATTGGTCTTCACAAAAATAGCTTTAAAGTACTTGAAGGGAACTCAATACTTTGGAATCAAGTATACACAAGTGGGTGACTTCAGCTTGATTGGATACTTTGATTCAAACTTCGATGGAGACAAAGAAACTGGGGTATCTACTTCAGTTTATGCTATAAGTCTTGGATCAGAAGATGTCTCCTGGAGATCTGTTGTAAACATATTTGGGCAATTCAACCCCAATCACATATGTCGATAAACCAAGGGCTCTTTAACCCCTAAAAGTGTTGTTTCACACCCTAAAGGATCATGGTCAACTGATTAATCATTTCCTAGAAGTTTCACTTGAAAAACCACTCAGAATTGGCCAAAACTGGACCATACTGATTGCTCCATGGTCAAGGTGCGATGCATATTGGCTGCTACACTAGCCAGGTGCGATGCATACTGAAAGAGCCTTCTGTGGGGTTCGATGAGCGAGAATAGACAAATGGAAAAGATAGTTTGCTAAGTGGAAGCCCAGGGAATCTTCTAGAAACTTCTCATATGACACTTGCCTCTCTGAATTTGGCCAGGGATGAGTAAGAGATCAAAGAAATCTCCAAGTGGAACCAAGAACTATCAGTCGAATGACACTAATCAGAAACCCAGAGCTGACTCACACCCTTGCAAGACATCTATAAATGGATTCCTCATCTAAGAGATTTAGAGGCTGGAATTTTGTAATTTGTAAGGAAGTGTTGTTGGTTTCTCTTTGAGAAGAGACATTGTATTGTTGGGTGATCTTGCTTTTCATGAGGTGAAGAGGGCTTTGATGCTGGGAGGATGATGCTAGATCAGACAGCTAGGTTGTAATCCTATCTTCTACTATTAATAAATCTATTTGAGTTTTCCTCCATATAATCGTGTATTTGTGAATTTTGCTATTTGTGAATGCAATTGTATGGTCAATGTATTTCTGATTCTGCATTATTTATGGTATTATAGATCGAGATGCTTTGATGGTGTTTTTGTTGCTTTGGCTCTACATGTATTATCCAAAGCGGGACAAGTAGGAAAGGAGTAACAAGATCTATCAAGAGATAGAGGAAACAAGCAAGGAGCCAAGCGGAAGATCCAGGTTGGTCCTCTTTGCTTCTCTCTTATCGATCTTACATAAAGGAAATCACAATTTTCTTTGATTGTTTGTTTCTAAGATAGCTACCCGTCTTAGTGGGATTAGCAGATCGAATATACACTAGTTTTCCCGGAAGCAAAATGGCGACTCTACTGGGGAGCAATTAGTTTGTTTGTTTTTTATTGTTGTTTGCTTTATAAACTACAAACGAAGCCTGAAGTTAACCAGCTAGCCTTCGAACTGCTTTTGCTATGCAACTGCAAAGTAGATGAATGTTGCTTCAGTCAATCTCCAGGTTGGTTTATGAATTGAACATCTGACTTACAAGCATCCTAAATGTCCTTGTGGTAGCTCAATAACCTCCTAAGATCATACCCCTATACTTTGTTTTTACAATCTATCATAGCTCAGCCTAAATCACTGAACTTAGCTGCAAATTTTGAGCACAAACCAAGCTCAATTTCGTTCCTTGGCCCATTGCACTGTCCGTAACTAGTAGCCTGTATGCATCGCACCTCCCATGTGTTGCAGGTGAGATGCATCCTTGTTTCCCTTAAGGACAGGTGCGATGACTAAATGATATTGTTTCTCTCTTTGAAATTTGGTTTTTCCTCTTTGTTTTCAGCTTTATTCAATAGTTTTGCTATATATGATCAATATTTCATTGTTGAAGCCTTCTTCCTTTACATTATTTAGCCTCCATTGATTAGGAATTGTGAATGTTTTTTAATGTATTTTTCATCATTTACAGTCCTTCTTTGTCAAAAGTAGCTTAATCGAACTGTCGTCTTTTGATGCAAAAGTGTCGTAACTGTCATTTTGAGTCAAGAAGAGTGTTGTAAAGTCTTCCTCCTCTAGATAGTCGATTATACTTTTGTCATTGTAATTGATTTGAATCATCAATATTTGAAGTGTCAAAAGTAGTTTTCCATTTGAAATCGAAAGTGTCGTTTTAGTCTTCCTTTCATTTTGAGAAGAAATTGTTGAAATGTCACTTTGAAGAAAATAGTTCAGATCTGTACTTAGTTTTCTTTTTGACATTCTCACATTAAGGAAACGAAAAAACAAATACATTTGCATTTAGACTGTATGCGGAAAATGGTTTAGGAAAAGCGCATTTAGTGTGTGCTCTTTGCTCTATGTTGAAAGAATCATACTCTTCTTTCCTTAGTAGCTAGGATTTTCATTGCTAAAAGAAAACAAATGACTGTTTATCATTTTAGATTGCATATTTAGGAATTTTACATCTACATCACACGGTGAACCTTGAAAGACAAACTTCTAAGAAAGATCAACTCTAAAATAAATCTCAATGAACATAAAAAAAACTTTGGAACCTAACACAACACATCTAGAAGTCTAGGCTAGAGACGTGTTCCAATGTCGTAAAACATGGTAACTATCATTTTCATCGAAGATTGGGTGATTCCTCCTCTTTGATATGACAAGTGCCAGTACAGACTTGTGCTCACCGTACCGTCGAGTATATATTGGGAGACCACAATAGGTTGATATCCTTTATCCTTAGGAAGCCATGTTTGTCTCCCTATCGATCGCAATGCACTAAACACAACATTTGGGAAGATTGACTGTCGTACGTAAAGTCCTTGGTAATTTCTCTTTAATTTACCACCAAGGTGTATATTGCAGTTTTGCGATTGGTTTGGTAATCCCTTTGTCTAGATTTCCAGAGTAGTTACTTTCATTCCTTTTCGACTCCTTAAAAGAAAAGGTCCATCTGAGCACTTGTCACTTCAGGCTCATTAAAAATTGAAGGTGACTAGAATCATCTTTAGCTTTTTCTCAACTCTTAAAAATTGAAAAAGCAAAGTTGTGTCAAAGCGTCATAAAATTTATTTAAATTCGGAATAACATCCCTGTTCCTTTGTTGATCTTAGGTTGAGGTAATGGAGCCCACCAATCAAGGAATTCCCCTTGGGGGAAATCCTAGTCCTTTCTCTTCTTGGGGAGATATTGGTGCTCCATATATGGCTACATTGTCCCTTCCAGGAATAACAATTGGCCTGCTAGTATGGCTGTTCTTGACCTCTGTCGTTCAAAACACCATAATTCCTCAGCAATCGAATGAACAACTAGTTGACACTGAAATTGACCCCTCGCCCTCTACTTCGTTTGTTTCTCCCTCCCCTTCTTCCTCTTTACTTGGTGAAAGTAGCGATGCTAGTAACCAGGTGACTGAGAGGAAGAAGAAAGGGAAGGAGAAGAAGAAGAAGAATTCGGTTAAAAAAGGGGGCAATAATGAATCATTTGGTGAAAATACACACATTAAATATCCCAAATATCCTTGTCTAATTTGCAAAGGAAACCATTTTCATCGAGATTTTCCTTGCATTCCGCGGATCTTGAGAGAATGGTCTCCCCGTTCGCACCATCTGGTGTCATCAACCTCTGTCAATCATGTTGACAACACACCATCAACTAGTGAAAATAAAGTCAATGGACAGAAAGGAAAGGTCAAAATTCCATGTCAATTATGCGAAGAAGACCATAACCTTCGCCAATGTCCTTTTCTAGATGAGGCTAAGAATCTTACATAATCGTCCTGCTTCACTGCAGTGATTTCCACCTGGATATAAGAAACTCTTACCAAGTCCATCGCTAGTTGAAAATATGATTGACGTAACTCAACTGTCAGTCAAAACGACTATCATTGAAAGTAAACTTTCTGAGCCCATACCGGACAAAAGACAGTAGGTCGAGATGGCAGTCGACCCAGTCTTACTGTCAGAAGGCCCACCTTCAGATGATACGATTCCTAAAGAGAATGAGAACAACATTGTTCAAATTCTTTTTCTCGACATAGAGTTTGATGAATTTGGGGGCAATCCACCCATTCCTTTACAATAGGAGGAAAGTCCCCAAGCTTAAGGGGTTCATTCAACCATTTACTCGGTACCCCCTCCAAGCATTCTAGTCATTTCCTTTGATTGGAATCAACTAGAAAGACCATGCCTTCCATCTAGTGTACCATTCCAAATCATAGTACAAGTTTACAAAATGATCGTGTCTGGCACTATCATAGATGAAGGGGCTTCAGCGAGTATCCTTTCCTCAACTGCTTGGAAAGCGCTTTGTTTTCCATCACTTCTGCCTGAGACACAAAATTTATCAGGCTTTAACAAAGGAACTAGTTGACCGTTGGGGATCCTTCCGAAGTTGCTGATAACTTTGAAAAGGAAAACCGTTCACTTGAACGTGATGGTAGTCCAAGGGCCACTAGATTAAAATCTACTTCTTGGATGTGACTACATATATAGCATGGAAGCTATTGTTTCCACACTCTTTCGAGTGATGTGTTTCCTGCATGAAGGCAGAATGGTACAGCTTATCGACCAGCTTTCATTTCCCGATTTAAACATAGCTACAAGTCAAACATCATCCCTAAATGGTTTCTTTGCGTGAAGAATGTCTCTTCAACCTTCATTTCATCCACCTAATTACCATGAGTAGTTCGGTGAATGTAATGAAGTTTAGGGGGCATGCACCCTGGTCTACTGCAACAGGCAAACCTAGCTGAAAAGATAAAGTTCCTTGCAGGTTATATGATCGGTCTGAAACACTATTTCCTTATAGGTTATATGATTGGTATGAAACACCATTTCCTTGTAGGTTGTGGGATCAGACTGAAACATTTATTTCCTTATAGGTTATATGATTGGCCTGAAACAGTTATTTCCTCGTAGGTTATGTGATTGGAAGCTCACACCATTCACCTTTGTCTATGGACAGAGCCAAGGAAGTGTTTTTGTCTAGCCACTGATAGAAACAATCTTGCCTAATGGCAAGGACCTCCATATGGTAACATGGAAACTCTCCTTTTCTCCATGCCTGGGGGCATGCAAACATTTTTAAGCAAGCAAAAGATGACCAATTTCATTTTTTAGCTTTTTAGCTTTTTAGCTTTTAGCTTTTAGTGTAAACTTCTTAGGTTACGTTATTGGTCTGATCCACCATTCACCTTTGTCTGTAGCACGCGAACGAAGCAAAGGAAGTGTTTTTTCTAATCTACTGATGAAACTATCCTACCTAACCTCAATAGTTCCTTAGCTTTAGTGTAGTTAGCTTTGTAGTTTGGTCGTTTCTAACCTACATAAAAAGGAAATGAGCACATGTTATCGTAGAGTTCAAGCTCACTAAAAAATAAACCTACCAATGAGAGACATCTTTAAATTACTGGCACGAGGAATGTTTCCACAAGGTTCAAGCTCGTTAAAAAATAAACCTGCCACTGAGCATAGTTTCTCCCGATTTAAGCTCATTAAAAAATGAATCCACCTTCAGTAAACGACCTCTGTGATTGCCATGCTATCAACCTTTTGAACCTTGGTTGTGTTATACTGTCACCTCCACTATTTTGGCCAATCATAATCCTCCACTTGATTGTTTACCATTTTGAGGAACAACTGTGACAAGTGGTTCTGTTAGCCACCCTCTTCACACTGCCATATTTTGAGAAGTTCCAAACTTACCTGGAACCAGTTGCTACCCGAAAACACCACTCGTTCCTCAAAAACAAGTCTCTTTTAAACTCTTTTTAGACTTGTTAAAATAGAAATATTGTCGAGCTATTGGCCTTTCCAGATCGTTAAAGTAAGGGGAAGAGCCATCCCTCCTGTACATTTTAATCTTTTGGGACTTGAGGGATTATTAAACAAAAGATCGAGCACTTGTCTTTTTTAGCTCACTAAAGCGATTGAAAAGTCATCCCTTTCGTATTATTTTATACTTTTTCGGACTTAAGGGATTATGCTACGAAAAAGGACCACTGGAGTTTCCTTTTCGTCTCTTTTCAAACTCTCTAAACATGAAAAGAACCGAGTTATCCTTGTCGTTAAACTTTTTAAAACAATAGCGACAAACTTGTCTAGCCAGACAAGAACGAGTTTCACTGTCGCTAGGGTCGCTAATTCATAGTGACAGGTTTGCCCGAAGGGAAAATTATAGAACACGCATATATTATCCTCCTCAATCTTGACAAAAATAAAGAGGTACTGGTCAGCAATGACTGGGGAAAAAGGGTAGAAAACTTGAAAACATTTTTTGGTAGCAGGTTGCTCTTGAACATGACACTTTCACTCCATCACCATGATTGAGTCGGGTTGGGTTATTCCGTTCACTAGTCATATCACCATTGGTCCTCCGTACCATCTGTTATCTCAAAATCAAGCCCTGGAAGGCTGCAGACCAGGAAGACTTCAAGTAATTGTTTCAAACCTACTTTAGGTTGAGGCTTAGCCTCCCCAACCAGAGAGGGCTCTCTCAAAAGGTTAATGTTTTTTATTATAGTTAAGATGGCTAACTCTTGTGAAACAAATGTAAAAATATGAATGGTGGAAACACATTTTGAAACTATCCATTGGGCTTATGGAGTCAACATCATTTCAGTATAACAATGGTATTAACCTTACATAGAAGTCAGGGCATTCAACATTCAACACATTCAGAATATACCAAAAACATATGGAACCACACAGTCTATGAATGTATACAGGAAGTTAGAGCACTATAAGTGAATTCTAAGTGATTACACATTCATACCACTGCAAATATTAGGAAAAGAATAACACAACACATTCTGAACATCGAATCCCTCTTGAGTCCTGAGAAGTAAAGCCAATCTTGTATTACTAAAATAGAGTCTTTACATGAAGCCAAATATCAGAGCTTTTTTCCAATAAATTTCCAACCCTTTGTACATTTCTCTTTCTCCTATTTATAGAGTTCTTCTACCTAATTGATATTCCTCCTCAAGCATGAGGGGAACTCGAAATCTACTTCTAATGACACCTATTCAACTTTTAACTGCCTATTAAATGTAACAAACTTCAACTAAACTTTCTAGAGATCTAAATCAAGTAGGATTCTAACACCAAGTTATGCTAATAATAGCCTTGATTACAATGGTTCTCGTTCTTTGACATCTGGTCCCTTTTTAGTTTGTCTGTGATGGATGTTCAAGGCTCCATGCTGGTCTTCCATGCCACATCTTCTCCATTGTCCTGAAACATAGGAAACTACCCTTGCTCATCGGTCTTTAGTTTGCCTTACAATTTTCGAATCCACAGAAGCATGTCCTTCATCTTTGATTATCCAAAATGTAACAGATGGCCATGTACTTGATGTGTTGTCCACCTCCTTTATGTGTAAAGGCAAAAACTCTTTCAAGTTGTTTTGACATATTTTGAACTGTGGTAAATGTGCTCACTTTATGACAAAAATTTAAAGTTGGATTCGAATCCATATTTTCTCCACCTCTCTTAACCTAGTTGAATGTTGAAGCTTCATATGATGCCTTGTATATATTCCCCTTTCAAAATTTCCCGCTTATGTTTCAAAACCAGTTGATTGATATTGGATTATTTAGCTTCAGCAGTTTCGTAGCGCGCTACAAAACTGTTGAGTTGTTTCAAAAATCACAGTTTCAACCCAAAACTTTGCTATTTGAGCACTTTGATGTTAAAACATTCTTGCAATTGTTTCAAGACCTTCCAAAATTGAATGGGAATGTTTGGAAAGATTATACCAAGCAAAACTATCAAAACTTTGAAATATATCCTTACTTGAAGTGGGTTTTCTTTATGGAGATCCTTTTTGGTGGTCCTATTGAATCTTTAAGTATTCAACTTGTTTTTTCAGTACTTTGATCCCAGACCTGAGGTTTATATTGACTTTTCTAATAAATTGAGCTTATTTTATTGCAGGAGTAGTCCAGCTACGGAATTGAACATTAAAATCAACCACTTCAGGAATTTGAAAAGTTTGGTCCTCCCATCGAGCCTACATTTGGTTAAAATAAGCCTCCTTAGCTGCAAATTTCCTAGAAGCTTTCTTTAATCTAGCAATCTCACAATTGGCAGATTCCAATCTCCTTTTCAAGTTTTCCACACTGCCTTCTTTTTGAGTGGCAACTGTTTTGCCTTTATCCTTTCTTTCATGAGGCCGTGTCTCCTCCCCTGTTTCATCTACCTTTGGCAACACCTCCTGTACTTGTTTGAACTTCCTTGTTATTGGTCTCCTGGGTTTGAAAACAAATTGTTCAGTTTGATCATCAAACTTAAGTTTCTTTGAGGCTTTGACCTTCTTAGCCTTCTCTTTTCCTGACTGTATCAAATTAGCTTGAACTAGTGGGGACTCTTCAATGTCGATTTCTTGCAATAAATCATTTAAATATCCCTTTGAAACAGGACTTTCTTCAATAGCCATGGACTTACCCTTTTCTTTTGCCACCTGGTTCCTCGTTTTTCTTCTTTGAACTTCTCCACCTATGCTTGATTCATGTGCAATTTCTTTGACCTGAGTTTTTTCTTTAATTGACTGCTGGGGTGTATCCTGAATAGTCAGTGGCTTGGTAGACTCTCCAACTTGTTTCCTTGCTTTTAACTTTGAAACCCTCCTAGCTCTTGTTTCTACTTAATAACTGGTTGTTGTTGAAGGTTCCTTTACCGCTTCAGGGCTGAGACTGGTCTTGCTCTTGAAACTGGTCATGAATATGAATGTATCCCAGTCTCTTCCTACCCTCTGGAGTTCATGCAGAACCATCAACTTAACCAAGCCATGTTGGAATAGTGAAGTCTCACGGGCTTCTTTTCTTTGTTGCACCTTGTCACACATTTTACTTAAACTGCGGAATAAATAAAAAGGTAGATCAATAGATGTCTTGCCTGTGAAATGCAACAGAAGTTTGAAATGGTATGAATACACTTTGTTATATCTTCCTTCACATGTCAGGTACTTCTGTATACAGGTGAGCAAAGGGGCATAAGATTCTTTGACATAACTTCTTGGAACATATTTGCTCAAATCTGAGTTAATGAACTCTTGCTGTAGGAATTCTTTGCATGGATTCATGTCGAATTTGAAATTCTTGAACCAATTTTATTGCCCTCTGGGAATCTCCGTAACTGTGGATATCATGTCTGGTGAAACCTGCAATTCCAACATACCCACCTTTGAGTTTAAACCTGTGAAATTCAGTGCAAATTCTTTAGTCACTTGTGTATGACCTCCCTGGAGCTTCTTGCAAAAATTCCAACATCCAGCTTGTTTAAATGCCTGTTCGACCTCTCCGTTCTTCAAGGTTATATCCAAACCTTCAGGCTCGTTTCTCAGACATTTTCCTGATATGTGGTCTTTCCTTTCTGTTGATCCCTCCATGAAGATTCAATGACCTATAGGCAGGAAATGCTAGCGCTGCTCAAACTGCAAACTCTGCCTCGCTTGAATTGTTGCCTCGCATGATAGCTACTTCGCTTGATTTGCTGCCTCACTTGATGTCAATGTTTTTTCAAATTGAAATCTTGCAGATTATGTTTTTTCAAATTGAAATCTTTCAGATTATGTTTCTCATGCAAGGCTTACAATCATCATTAAAACTTGTACATATCTGGCTTTCCTTGGAACTTGTATTCCGTGTGTACCAATGTACCTAGTGGTTGTGATAATGGAGATAGGTGGTTGGTCGTGATATGTGGAGTACATGAACTGACAAAGAATGACACAGCCATAGATTAACTTAACAGATTTGACAGTTGGGAAAGATTCACTGCGGAATGCACGAATCTCTGATTTCGCAGCGCGGTCAGCGTAAATTTTGAATTATGCGCTGCGAAATCACCTAATAACGTATCGCGCTGCGAAAACACCTAATGGGATTTTGCGCTGCGAAACTGCTAAACATGATTAAAGAGCTGTGAAAACACTTTAGAATGGTTACATGCGCTACGCAATCACCTAAACAGGCTTTGTGGTACATAATGATTTTTGAAACAAACTGACACATGGCTATGAGATTGGTGATGAATGAGGGTGACCAGTGATAGATGAGAATGCATGCTTGACTCACGACCTCCTAAGACTCAGAGTTTAAGGAAGAAAGAAATCAAACTTAGACTAACACTGAACTTTATCATCAAGCTAGTATAAGAAATTTTGGCATTAGATTTCTTAAGTGATAACACCATCCATCTTTTGGGGTTAACGCTACCATTCCATATCAGTGTCACCGACATGTTCAAGAGAAGTCATTCAGAGAATTCTCCATCCAGCTAACACCTCATCCACTGCAATACCTTCACCCTCCATTTTTCATGACCGCCATTCCTGAACCTTGTATCATCAAATCATTTTCACCTCCAGAAAATCATTTGCTTTGTTTCATGTCGTAGATGTGGGATACATCAAGGCCCTCCTATGACGGGTCACTTCTTGTCGACATTAGCTCATTATCAAAGAAGTTGACTTAGAAACATCCCTTTCAGTACTTTGAAGCTTGCATGCCTCAATGGCAAGTTTCTCACTTTCGGCGACAAGTATACATCAATGGCCTTCGATCGAAAGATTTTGCGTGGTGTTTGACATCGACTCATATATTCACACCACGTGAATTGTACTGTAGTACCTTGAGGGTCATTATCATTATCAGTGACTCCTCTCACGCTTGTTAACAACTTACATTATTGGTTGGTAATCAGGCGATGTCTTTCCATGTTCGACTTCAAAACATATTTTCACATGGATCGACTTGTACATCAGGCGAAGATTGAACGAGTTAGAAGACCCTGGATCTAGTTTCATCCATCCAGGCTGTGATATATTCAGGAAAATAAAGACATCAAATGTACACAGAATTTGCACAGATAATCATCCAAGCCAAAGGATGATGACTCTACACATAAAGAATCACCAGTCTGCAACAGCAGACGATTATCTGTCCTATGTACATGAAAATGAATTTATAAAGCTGAGCATGGGAATGCCCGCCTCAGCTAGATCATGAAAATAATATGATGATGGTGTATTGTATTGTATCTTATACAGGTCACCTTCCAACTCGAATACCTCGGATCCTCATGATAAAGCATTTCACCCAGCATCAAAAGATTTACGGCCTCATGCTTTAGGGGGCAACTGTTATAGACATATTTGGGCACTTCAACCCCAATCACATATTTCGATAAACCAAGGGCTATTTAACCCCTAAAAGTTTTTTTTCACACCCTAAAGGATCATGGTCGACTGATTACATCATTTCCCAGAAGTTCCACTTGAAAAACCACTCAGAACTGGCCAAAACTGGACCATACCGATTGCTCCATGGTCAAGGTGTGATGCATACTAGCTGCTACACTAGCCAAGTGTGATGCATACTGAAAGAGCCTTCTGTGGGGTGCGATGAGCGAGAATAGACAAATGGGAGAGATAGTTTGCTAAGTGGAAACCCAGGGAATATCCTAGAAACTTCTCATATGACACTTGCCTCTTTGAATTCGCCCAGGGATGAGTAAGAGATCAAAAAAATCTCCAAGTGGAGCCAAGAACTATCAGTGGAATGACACTAATCAGAAACCTGGAGCTAACTGACACCCTTGCAAGACATCTATAAATGGATCCCTCATCTGAGAGATCTAGATGCTGGAATTTTGTAATTTGTAAGGAAGTGTTGTTGGTTTCTCTTGGACAAGATACATTGTATTGTTGGGTGATCTTGCTTTTCATGAGGTGAAGAGGGCTTTGATGCTAGGAGGATGATGTTGGATCAGACAGCTGGGTTGTAATCCTATATTCTACTATTAATAAAGCTATTTGAGTTTTCCTCCAAATAATCGTGTATTTGTGAATTTTTCTATTTGTGAATGCAATTTTATGGTCAATGTATTTCTGATTCTACATTATTTATGGTATTATAGATCGAGATGCTTTGATGGTGTTTTTGTTGCTTTGCCTCTACAGGTATTCTCCAAAGCAGGATAAGAAGGAAAGGAGTAACAAGCTCTATCAAGGGAGAGAGGAAACAAGCAAGGAGCCAAGCGGAAGATCCAGGTTGGTCCTCTTTGCTTCTCTCTTATCTATCTTACATAAATGAAATCACAATTTGCTTTGATTGTTTGTTTCTAATATAGCTACCCGTCTTAGTGGGACTAGCAGATCGAATAGACACTAGTTTTCCCGGAAACAAGATCACGCAAAAAATCAATTCCATCAGATTCCATAATAGAGGCAGAATATGTGGCAGCAGTTGAGGCAACAAAAGAAATTCTGTGGCTTAGGAAAATTCTGGAATATTTGCAAGTAAAACAAGTACATTCAACTCCACTCATGATTGAAAACACCTCTGCAATAAATTTGGCCAAGAACCCAAAGTTCCATGATCAAACGAAGCACATCAATAAAAAATACCATCTAATTCAACATCATTTTGAGACCAAGACAATCCATCTACGCCATTTTTCCACTAATGATTAGATTGCAGACATCTTCACCAAAGCACTTGGAAGAGAAAAGTTTGGAAGATTCAGAATGATTCTTGGACTCACCATTATCCCATTAAATTAAGGGGGGGAATGTTGACACCTAATCATTGGGATTGAGTGAACGCTTGTAAATAATGTAAATAGTAAATAATGGAAAATAAATATCCATCGCGAGGTGAAGCCCAAGAGTTACTCCCTCATGTATATAACCATGAGTAATCTTAATGAACAAACACAACTCATTTGAGGAGTTACCTCCTGGCCTGACAATTATTACATCCAAAGGTGGTATAACCTAACATTATGAACAACGGTTCTTTTCATAATTATATATGTAATGGGGTAAATATTTATACACATATGTGATGGATAGGCCATAATTCATATAGTTAATGCCTTACAGCAACAAGTCATGTATATCCATGTGACAGGGTATGGTGTCAAATGAATCAGAGGTTTATGTGATGATATGGACTTACTCGTCCAAGTTGGAAACTGTATGTTTTAACACCTGGAAATGTATCATATGATTGAAAGGCCTCAAGCCTTGTCATTTATTATTGATATGAATTGTTATCACTTCAGTCTAGTACTACTAGTGCGTTATCCCGAACTTATGGTTCTATTCCCATATACTCTATATTCGAGTCTGGACTCTTTTCCTGTGTTTTGTCATTTGAGATTATAGTTTGGTTTCATGAAACCCTTCCCATATTATCTGCTCTTCCTAGTGCATGAAATTACCTCTATTTTCCACCTCCCATCTTACAATGGCCCCTATGGTTAGAACAGTTCCTCTCGAAAATGAAATTGTCAAAGCCTGTGATGGGTACCTCCCTCAGTTCTAAGAAGCTGAATGATGGAATTGTATTCAGGCATTTTAGGGCCATAATGAGGATGTAATTAAGGATTTTTCCTCCACTTATAATTGTTGTAATCCAAAATTGGATATATTGAAATGTTGGTTGATGAAATATTTATAGTTGAGGCAACTAATCGTTCCATCGAGGGAGAAAATAGGTCAAAGAACTGCTTAGTACAGGATATCCCATGGCAATAATTTATGGTCTCGAAGGCTACCATCTACAGTGTAAAAGGTATGTATGTTCACTTCCTCTAAAAGAAATGGAAGGATTTAGTTTACTTCATTAGGAAATTAATTACCTACGAGGGTCGATACAACCTTGTGTTTCTATATCACATACATCTTTTGGTGGTATTTTTGGGTATTATGTCAAACCTTCCATTTTATCTACATAAAAACCTTTCGAAAATAGATAATTTTTATCAAAGGGATCACAAAATCCCTAAGCACTCCCTGTTCCACCATGGGTTAATATGCATACTTATTAAACATCATTTCAATAAGTCTAGGGACTCTTGGAGGTTGTTTCTTATCTGTAATGGTTTTGAAAGCCCTCATGCCAATGATATATAAGTAATCCATCCTAGGGTTTCACTTAATTATTGAGAATATACTTTAGAATCCTCTGTGTCTCATGATCGTGATAATTCGATCCTTGATAACCTTTGTCATTAAGATGAATTAGATTTATGTGAGGAAACAATGGGTAAAACCCCCAATTCTGCACCTTCCCACGTAACCCGTAACATGGAAAAGAAAGTAGGTTTCAACATGTTGAGTTGCAACCTAAGTTCAAGGATGATTTTGAGCCCAGTTTGTCGGACTACACTAGCCATTTTCGACCTGCACACAAGAAATAAAAGAGTAAGATGAGTTTGAACCTTTAGTCTCAAATTAAAAGTAAACAAATAGATCATAAAATAAGCCAGTCCCAATGAAATAGAGGTAAACATGTCCATATCACAGATGCTTATGTTGATGTCGACTTTTTCGAGGAACCTGTGCTAAAAAATAACAAACCCCATCCTGATCCTGACTTTGAATTTGTCGATGATAATGTTTATGTTCAGGATGGTGATAATAATTGTAATGACCACTGCCAATACAAGGCCAATTTTGATAGACGTGTACAAAACATGTGCTAGCAGCAGAGGTATTCAGTTATGGTTCCTTACCTTGAGCACAAGATCCATCAGCTCCAACAAGAAAACAACCATCTCAGGATGTTGAATAACTTAGGGCCAATCAAAGTGATAACGATGCTTCTATATTAGAAGAGAAACCATAGTCATCATACACCCAGATAATTATTAATTTTGTCAATGTTAAAGTTGTAATCAAATCAGATTATCGAAGTCAAAAATCTATTAAATAAGATACTATTAGTTGTCTAATTCCAGGTCAGAAGATTGCCATGGTATGCTTAGATATTTTATTTAGTTTATCTATTTTAAAGTAATCTACATAATCTTAGATTTTGTAGATGCCTTATTTTAATAATAATGTCAATTATTAATTTCCATTTCTTTAATTTGTAACAGTTATCTCTCGTCTTCTGAAAGTTGGCATTGGTTCTGACGATGTAGGTTTCTATTGATATGGCTCAGATTTTTTGAATCACCCTTGCATATCATGTTAGTTATTTATGTCATTTTATTTTAAAACAATTATGATATGACCCCAAGTGGTTGTGATAGTTAGATTATGGTCCTATTTTATGGAAAATTGTCTTTATTTCTAAGATTTAGTTTTGTACATCGAAGACTCGTTTAGATATAAATAGAGCCTCAAGTTTTGTGAGAAGGAGAGGAAATATGGTCATTTAACTCTGGTAACTGTGGAACCATATTTTTTTGGGTTATTGTAAGTGTTGATTTTTTTCAAATGATTTTGATTTGATCAAGACTTAGTCACATATATTATATAAAATATTTAGTTTCTAATCAATATTTTTTGAAATTTTCAACTGTGCCTTTGGAAATTCTAAAAGTTTGATACTATTATTTTCTTAATGAGATTTGGAAACCAACAAAAATGTATTTACATCTTCTCTTATGGTATAAATTATGTTTTAAATATATTTGACCACATTCTTAGAATGTATTTTTGGAATTCAAGTTATTCGAGTATTTTGGGAATTGATTGAAGATTTGGCCCATGCACTTATGCAACCAACTCACAAAATAGAAGAAAATATAGATCAATGACTTCAAAATCAACCTCTTCAAGGGGGTAACCTCCTTTACATTACACAAATGAACAATTCTTGGATGATACAAATGACAAGACCTCATTTCTATATATAGGAGTTTAAGGGGTCACAATATATTCAAAGCCGACATAACAATAATAATGTAAGGGAACACCAATAACAATAGTGGGCTTCTACGGGGCACAATAATAACAATATGGGGACAACATGGGCACAAAAATAACAATAAGGGGATACAATGACAATAATAATAAGGGAATACACTAGTATTATAGGGACCTAACATGGCCCTCTCCTTCAGAAAAGTGTTGTCCTCAATGCTTGAGTAGTTCTGGATGCTTCTATATACAATTCTCATCCTCCCATGTGGAATCTTCAGCGGGTAAGTTCTTCCACTTGACGAAATACTCTAAAATTGATCGATTCCGTAGTTGTAGAGTTCTTTCTTTTGTGACTGCTTTAGGTTCCAATATGATTTTTCCTTCCTCATCAAGTTCTGTCGATATTGTTTAAGCTGGGTGCTTGTCACTTATAACCTTCTTTAAGCATGAAACATGGAAAACTGGGAGCACTCGGGAAGTTGTAGGAAGCTCCAATTTGTATGCCATAGTACCAATCTTTTGCAACACCTTGTACAAACCATAATACTTTGGTGATAATTTATTATCCTTCTTAGATTTCTTGAGGGACATTTGTTTGTATGGTTGTAGCTGTAGAAATACCTAGTCACCTACATCAAAACCTCTTTCATTGAGATGTTGATCTTCCTATTGTTTCATTCTATTATGTGCCAAAATCAAGTTATCCTTGAAGAGTTGGAGAACTTGTTGTTGATGCTTGATGTGATCTTGCACTACTTGAACCTTAGAATTTCCTCTTAAATATGATATGATGGATGGTGGATGATATCCATAAAGTGCCATAAATGGGGTCATTTTTGCTGCAATATGGAAGGAAGTGTTATACCACCATTCAACCAGAGGAAACCATTTGACTCATTGTGTCTGTTTACTAGATACAAAGCAACAAAGATATCCTTCCAAACATTTGTTCAGTATATCAGTTTTCCCATTAGATTGAGGATGATAAGATGAGCTATGAGCTAACTGAGTACCCAGACAAGAAACTAATTTTGTCCAAAAATTTCCAGTGAAAATGGGATCTTTGTCACTTACAATAATATTTGGGTTTCCATGTAGCTTTTGAATTGTTTCCATAAATGCAATATCTACTGTACTAGCTTTAAAGGGATAAGATAATGCACAAAAGTGTGCATACTTGGTAAGTCTATCAACTACCACCATGATGACACTCTTTCCTTCGGACTTGGCTAAACTTGTGATAAAACCCATTGAAACTTCCTCCCAATGTTGACTTGGAATGGATAAATTTTGTAATAGACCTGGGGTCTTAATTGTTTCAACCTTATTTGTTGGCAAACCAAACATTCTACCACAAACTTTTGAATATCAATTTAAGGCCATCCCAAATAAATTCCTTCTTAACTGTGTGGTAAGTTTTTAAAAATTCTGAGTTCCCTCCTAAGGGAGAGGTGTGCAGTTCCATAAGAATATTTTGTTTGAGTTGGGAAATCTTACAGAGATATAAGTGATCTTTGTACCATAACGAATCATTTTTAGCTAATTGTATCAGATGTACTAGGGTCTTGTTGTAACTTTTGAATGAGTTCCCACACTTCTTCGTCATTCTTCCATTCATCCCTTGCTTCGTTTATCCAATCTGGTTGGATAATAGAAATGACACTAAGCAATGCTTCTGCACACTCATCCTTTCTTGAGAGTGTTTCTGCAACAACATTTTGCTTCCCTTTTTTGTAGATGATTTCAAAGTCATAACCCAACATCTTTGTGACCCATTTTTGCTACTCTTTTGAAGATAATCTTTGTTCAAAAATTATTTAAGACTATCATGATATGTTTTTACCTTGAAGTATCTTCCCATTAGGTATGGTCATCATTTCTTAAGTGCATGTAGTATTGCCAACATTTCCTTCTCATAAATAGCTTTGTGTAAATACTTTCCTTCGATTGGATGGCTTTCAAAAGAAATGGATCTTTCTTCTTGCTTTAAAACAACACCAATTCCATTTCGTGAGGCATCACATTCTACAATAAAGGTTTTTGTGAACTATGGCATAGCTAAGACCGATGCTTGGCACATGGCCTCTTTAAGATGTTCAAAGGCTTTCATTGCTTATGGAGTCCAAGAAAATGCATCTTTCTTTAGTAATGTTGTTATAGGTGTTGTTATTCTTCCATAATTCTTAACAAACTTGTGTTAATACCCTGTTAACCCAAGAAATCCTTGCATATGCTTTATGGATGTGGGTATTTTCCATTCCTTAATGGATTTAGTTTTGCTAGGGCCTACCTTAACACCTTCATGAGATACAATATGACCCAAATATTCCACCTCTTATACTCCAAAGAAACATTTGGAGGTTTTTGCATATAATTATTTCTCCTCCAATAGTTTGAGCACTCTATCAACATGTTGAACATGATCCTTCCAGGGCTTGTTGTAGATTAGTATATCATCAAAAAATACTAACATAAATTTTCTAAGGAAGGGTTTGAAAATGGAATTCATCAAACCTTGAAATGTAGAAGGTGCATTGGTAAGGCCAAAAGGCAAGACCAAAAATTCATAATGACCCTCATGAGTTCTAAATGTTGTTTTCAAAATGACTTCAGTCTTCATTCTGATTTGATGATATCCTAAACCAAGGTCCAACTTGGTGAAGTAAATTGCTCCATGTAATTAATCCAATAATTCATAAATGACAGGAATGGGAAACTTATCTTTAATAGTGAGCTTGTTGAGCTCCCTATAATCAGGACACATGCGCCATGATCCATTCTTCTTGTGCACCAATACCACTGGAGCAGAGAAATAACTTTGACTAGATTGAATTATACCAGCCTCTAGCATTTCTCCAACCATATGTTCAATTTCACTCTTTTGGGCATAGGGATATCTGTAAGGCCTGATGTTTGGAGGAACACTTCCTGGAATCAAATGAATAGCATGATCATGATCACAAATAGGTGGGAGGCCTTTAGGAGTCTCAAATACCTTGGAATGATTGTCCAAATCTTTTTGGAGATATAGAGAAATTGATGATTTCGACGTGGGAACCTCTAGCGAACATAATTGTGTAATTACGCCACGTTGTTCTTTCTTTAGAAGATTTGTCATGCCATTAGAGATGATTATGTTTCCCAGTTTCCCTGCCATGCCCCTTAATTCAGCTTCATTTCATTCTGAAAAAAAAATTTGAAGAAAAGTTCTTGAAAACTAAAGGCTATCATACCCAAAGATCGTAGCCATTTAACTCCTAGTACAACATCAGCACCACCCATTGGAATGGAAAGCATTGAAATATTCAACACATATTATCCCATGGATAGCTTGAGATTATGACACTTTCCATAGCAACTTATGGTTCTTCCATTTGCAACCATCACTTGACACTCTGGTGTTGGAGATATGAAGCAATTCAATTCCTTCGCTATCTTACAATGAATAAAATTATGGGTACTGCCCGAATCAATCAACATTATTACCTTTTTCTTCTTGATATGTCCTTCTATCTTTAGTTTGAGGAGTGGTTATTCCGGTAAATGCATTACAAGATATGGTCTGATTCATTTCTTCTTTCTCTAGGCTTTGTTCCTGGTGTGTATCCGCTTCTTTTGATGTTTCTTGTTCCTTTTCTTCTTCCTCTTCACAATCTATATAAAATAATTTATTCTCAGCACACTTATGACCTTTAGTGTATTTTCTATCACAACTGTAACAAATCCCTTTTGCTCTTTTTTCTTCCAATTGGTGTGGTGTCAACCTTGTAAATTGTGGAAGGCTAGGAGAAACAACACTTACATATTTATAGTTGTGATTGGTAGGTTTCCTTATTGCCATAATTTTGCTTTCAATTTTTCTCTCCAACCTGAATGCCTTCTCCAATGAATCAGGTTCCCAAAGGCAAACCTCATGTTGGATGTTATCCTTTAATTTCCCTATGGACACCTCAATCATATGCTCCTCTGGAATATATTTTACCCTTATATTCAATTTTTGGAAGTCCTCAATGTGTTCCACCATTGAACATTTTTGTTTGAGATTTATCAATTGGCTAAAAAAGGTGTTGCTTTTTGTATCCTCATAATGTGCTATCATTTCTTCCGTAAAAATTTCCCAAGTGATAATTTTTTTACAAGAGAAAAGCCATCGATACCATACAAAATGATTGGGTTCCAAATATAAAGTCTCAATGCGTACCTTTTGTGTGTTTTGCACATTATGGAGATCAAAATATTTCTCCATCTGCAATATACATGTTACGAGATCCTTTCCATCAAACTTCCTCATATCGATCTTTGGAACATGGTGGGTCTTCAATCCAATGTTAGAGTCTATGAAATCATGACTAACATTTCTTTTGCTCTCATCACGAGTTTCCTCTACTAACTTTTCACCATTAGGAAGCATTTCTTGTAGCAACTTTGCCAAACCTCCTTTCAAACCTTCCATTTCTTTCTTCAAATCTTCAATGTTTACTTCTAAACCATCCATCTTAGCTTCCACACCATCCATCTTAGTTTCCACGCCATTCCTTAAACCACAATTAGTGTCATTTTCATGTTAGATTTGACATGGCATGTGTCGCTTTCACTGTTGTTCGTGTATCGCAAGTGTTATTCCCCCTTTTCTCTTCACATAGTAAATGTCGTCTTTTGGCATATGGAGTGTCACACAATGCACAAAATCTAGTTTTTATGTGTTTCAATGGGTAATACTTGCGTTAGTGAGTTTTAATTACCATGTAAACATATATCACACTCATTCCCAAAGTTTCAAGCATTGTTGAACAAGTGTTATCACCGTCGTCATAAAGTGTATCTTTTGATTCGCACTTGTCGTAAGTTGTCACAAATTTTTCGCACTGAGGGAAGTATGTTTCTCATGTGTTCTCGATGATTTATGTTGTGTCATCAATTGTTCTAAGTGTGTGATCATAATCAAGTCTTGTCACTGTTCACATCAGTTGCACGAATCCCACACTTAGTCAAATTTGGGAAACTTCCCGACCAGACAACCTAGCCTCATCCAGACCTCCTGAACTGTGCATTGTGCAATCTCAACCCTCAAGCTACAACCCTGCCTCTTGGCACTATGTAATGCGTAGTTCCTACCTTCCAGGACTATGCACTACACCATCACAGTGCTCAAACTCAGCCTTTGAACTCAAAACTTGCATAATTTCTCTCTCTTGCCCAGTCATTACTACGCATTACGTAGTATCAAGGCTCAAGCCTCAGCCCTAAGATCTTGAACCACACAATTTCACAATCACCTAGGCTCCTCTACCTTCCATAACTACAAATTGGGAAAAATCAATGCTCAAGCCCTTAGCTTGGCTCCCTGAGCTTCCCAACTGCTCATTTTTTTTGCTTGGTCCAAGCCTAAACAACACATTACATAATCTCAAGGCTAAAACCTGGCCCTTAACTTCCTGAGCTATGCAATTGTGCAATAAATTAGCCTCTCCCCTAGCCTGCCACCCAATTATAGCTTAGTTAGTGGATCACCATGCAACATATTAGACTAGGGGTTTATCGGACGGATGTCATCTTATCATCAGTGGATTGCATATGCAAGTACTATATCATGCTATGTAAAGATGATGAAGAAGGAGATGGAGAAGAAGGACATGCCAGAAGACACCTAAGGATCTGAGGAGATAAGATGATCATTAGGAAATAAGACAAAGGAAAACTAGACTATAACAGAAGATGGAAGATCAATAGCACATTGAAGACTCCTTATCTTCAATTCATAAGGAGGAGGAAGAAGAATAACATGCACCATTTTGTCAAGAAGACACAAGGAAAGTAGCAGCAAAGTGTGACTTGACATTGCCATGTCATCATGCAGTCCATGTCATCAATGTCATGTTATGAGCCATCATGTACGACATCATTCGTGGATTATGTATTTCTATATTGGAAAATGTAATGTGAAGTGGAAGTCCAAGAGTCCTCTATGTAATGTGAAGAGTCACGTAGGAATTCAAAAAGTCATGATAAGTCAAACAATCATGAGGGTAGTCCAAGATTTATAAGGGAGGTCAAGGATCACCCCATTTGTTATATATACACCCTCATTGTTCATGCAAAGGACTTTTCACCTTGGCTTCTCCCATAAGGCATCAGAGAGACATAGTTAGTACTTTTGGGGAGAAAATCATGGCTCCAATGATCCCCTATTGGAGCTAGTTATGTTCGTTGTATTCATTTTTATTGGGACTTTTACTTAATACTTGAAGCCTAATGGCTAGCACATTTTCATGCATGAATTTTGAATATTTGTAATATTGTTCAATGAATCTTTATGATTCAAGTTTTCTATCACTTGTACTAAAGTAGTTGAACTATTTTTTTTATTTTAGCACTTATCTTGTTGAAAATGTGTTGTAATGGTTATAACAATCATCACATATGTGTGGACTATTATGCTTGATGTTATGCACTTATCATTTTCTTGTGTGTGCCTCTACTAGTGTCACTATTACCTCTCTCTTAGAGTCTCACCTTTCTGCCCCCTACAATAGAAGAACCTTGATACACCTACAACTGAACATTCACTAGGGACACTTACTTGCTTTTCACAAAGGCACATACATGCTTCTCTCTCTCTTGTTGACGGCTAAAGCCAAGGAAAATATATAATAATATATGGTGAATGGGTCGATACTCCAGATGGGGCTCCTATTACAAATGGCGTGAGGTCTAATTGGGAATTCACATTGGAGATACCCCCTTCGTTGACATATTTCCACCACTATCAACAAACGGTGCTAGGAGGAGGGTAAGATGACAAGTTGTGCTCGTTAAGTCTATTATGAATCTCTTATCTTAAATGGATCATCCTCAAGGGTGTTTTTCTAACCTGTCCCCTGGTAAAATTTCAATCCATGATGAGCCTCTTTATCACTTTTCTCAATTTAGGTTTGATGGTGAGGATGAAACATCCGTAACCGAACACATTTTCTATTTTCTTAAATTTTGTGAATATTATGAAATTGATAGTGAAGATGTGGCTTGTATTATCTTCTACCACATCCTTGAAGGTCCAATCAGTCGATGGTGTCATACCTTACCATTTTCTTCCAATATTTTCATCATTTCCTCCAGAAGCTTCATCAAGCCTTCAATAGATATGATTATTAGGATGTTATTAAAAGAATAAATTAGTTAAGAATGAATCCTAGTGAATCATTCAAGGATTTCTCTTATCGATTCCTTCATTTTTGTTGTGAATTTCTTGAAGAAGATATGGATGGGGATTATTGAAACAAAAATTTTAGCATTTGGTTCGTACATCCTTGCATAGTGAACCTGAACCCATGATGTTTCCACTTCCGCAACTCTCGTGAATCATGAGACACCTCTAATTTCAGAGGAGGAATTTACTGCTCCTTTTGTTCCTTTTCCTCCTCCTTTTCCTCCTCCTGTTCCAATTCCGATGTGGGTGCCTCCATGTGATGATAACAAAGTTGGGAAATTTGCAAATCAAATTTCTAATCCATCTATTCATCTTCCTTCTGCTTTTCATGATTCAGATCTAATGGAAGAAACCCTGGAATGGATCATGGAGCCTAGGGTGAAGGCTAATCCTTTCATTCTTCAAGATGGAATTAGCACTCTAAACAACAATCTTGAATCTGGTTCCATTGAAATTGTTACTTCTTCAAGGGAAATTTTTCATCCTCTATCATATACATGTGATGACTCTACGTATCATGATCTGCTTAATCAATCAACTCCACCAACTATATCTTCATGCTCTCTTGATTTTCGAGTTGCGGGTTCAAATTGTGATTAGATACAAGGCAAACACATTACACTCATAGAGGAGGAGGAAAGTGAAGATACTCTTGATCTCTCTTCCCTTTTTCAAAGTCCCCCATGTAAAGATAACATGCTTCATTCTTGTATGATTTTCAATCTGCTAATCTTGGTAGTGAATCAAATTCAATCAATTTGTAGCCTTGGGCAACAATAATTCCAATGATGATGAATTTGTTGATGTATGTGATCATGAACGCCCAGGCACATCAACTGATCTTTCGATTTCTCATGAATATTTTAGATTCAATCTAAAATATGATTCAGTCAAAGAAGGTGTTATCATCAAAACTTCCTCTTCAACTCACTATCCCTTTTGCTCTACTATTTTTTATGGATCTACTTGCAACAGAGATACTCCATGCTCTTCAAGTTCTTCATCCGATGAGTTAATTTCTCAATTGATGCAAGGTGGTGAGATTATCCATAATGAAAATGAAAACAATCAAGTCATTTAGTACTCTTTCCATCCCTCATAATCTCTTCTCTTGCATGAAAACAAATCTTCAAATAAGCTTGCTCATGAAATTTCTCTGATTCATACATCCGCAGATTTGTGATCAAAAGAATCTTTCGAATTGAGTAATCTGATTGTTGAAGTTGACAAATATGGTCAAATAAGTGACAGAGATGGCTGCCATCCGATGAGTAGTGGTATTATTGAAACCAGCGGTATCAGCTATCCTTAAACCATGCATGATCTGGTTCAATCTTCAAAATTTGATTTTACAATCTTTAAAATTTCTGGGACTTGTTAGCAAGTTGAGGCACTTCAATTTCTATTGATGGTTATGTTAGGATATCACAACTCTAGTAAGCCCCCGAACTAAGTCAGATTTGGTTTCTCTCACACAATCCTTCTCTTTGCATGTTTTCACTCAATCTAAATTTCTTTTTGAAAGATGTTGGGTATTTCAGATGTAATTTTTCAAATTTTCAAGATTTTACTTCTGATCACATTCAAGAATCCTCTTCAGTTGATTCATATTCATGCAAATATCTTGCATCAAACTCGGGTTTGGAATGTGTATGTCTCATAAAATCACGGAAATGTGAAGTTGATCACCTCAAAGATCATCTTTGGCCAAAGGAATCATATCTATCATATTTATTTCATGATGAGCAGCTCTTGGTTTTTCTTGTGAATATCATATTGTGAATCTTCTTCTTCATCGCAACTAAAATCCGCTTGAGTGCAAATGAATGCATGAATTATTGTGTGAATCAAATTCTTCTTCATTCATTGTATTATGACTGGTCTCATGTGTTTTTTGTACTGACATTCGTTTTCACTTCTTGTGATGATTACGATGCTAGTGCTTTATGTTACCAACTACAAAGAAATAGTTTGTTATATTCATAACACAAAGAAGATGATTCTATTATTCAGAGCATTTGTGAAGATGTTAAAAGGAATATGTCTTTGTTATTTTCTAACCAAGAATATCATACCAAAAATGGTCCATATGAACATGATATTAACTGTCATTCGTTATATCATTTTCCCACCAGTATATCCAATGACAGTTGTTTTACATCCTTTGATCTTCATGGTTCAACATCTCACTATTTAGATACTTGTCGAGAAGTTGAGCCACTTCAGCCTTCGCTAATGGTTATGTCAGGCCCTCATTATCTTGGCATGCCTCCTGAATATGATCAAATCCATTTTCCCTCTCAAGATTCTCATCCTGATCCCGCGCTTTTAATTGACAATTCATTGTTTCAAAGTTTTCAGGGGTTTCAAGAGGATTGTTTCAAATTTCATGATCCAATCATTGAATGGTTGGATAAATCTTACCTGGAAAGCTCCATTGCAAATAAAAGGTTTCAGGTTTTTCTCATTCTTGCTAAAAAGGATGAAATAGATGAAGGCGCATTCAAAAGAAGTTTTCGAGGTTTGTTTGATTGTGGTTTTCATAAAAAAGGTAACTATGTGAATTGGATAGAAGTAGTGATTATGACACATTTTTCTGCTGACAGGAAATACCTTCAATTTTCTGTGCAAGTCATTCAAGCTCTTATATTTTGTCTTGCACATTAATTTATATCAGTTTTAATTGATCATGTCTTTGTGATTGTAGATTAGGAACAACTACGGTGACTTCATTGGAAATTTCATTATACGTGACCCAAAACTTCTAGCTGATTAGGTTAGGAGTAGATCTAGTTGCATATTAGTTTACCTGCACATTCATTCTGCATTCATTATATGTAGGTTGTCTTTTGTTTTTTGTTTTGGTTTCACACCATGTTTTTGTTTAGCCTCCTTCTATTTTGTCTTCTAGTTTTGTTTCCTTGTTGTGTGTTGTCTCTTCTTTCGTTTTGTAATACCTTGCATCAAGGTATTCTATTGGCTCAAAAGGAAATGTCGAAAAATGGAAAAGAAATTTGCGACATTGCAACATTTGGATAACTCTTTTTCCTTCTCCTTTTGTTGGTTACACTTTTTGGTCGATGATGTTCCGATGGAAAATATGATCCTTGCATAAGGAAAGCCTTGTATTGAACCATGATCTCCATGTCTATTATGGAAAAACTCATGCTTACACTCGAGTCTTTATGTTTTTAGGATGATCTAATCAAGTAGAGAAGGATAAGGGGAAAATATAAATGAGAAAACTAATATCAAAGGTCTTATATATGCTTCTCTAAAGGGACAACCTCTTCTCCTCTTAGTAAGTTGGGATCCCTCTTCTGCCCATGAAATAAATAAGTGTTGATGCACAGTCATCTATAAAATAACTAAATAAAGGTGAAAGAAGAGAAAGGATTCCTACGCAGAGAGGTGAAGCAAGAAACTCTGTCGAGGTATTGTCTAGGCCTACTAGTAGTGGATCAATTTTTGTGTCCCTGAAGTGACTATGTCAGGGTAGTGTCTAGGCTTGCCGGCAGTAGAGAAACATCAGAGATGAAAACTACACTCTAAAAATATAAAGCTTGTGAACTTCATTACCCTTTCCTGATTCGAAACATTGTGTGATCACTGACCTTATGTTCATGTTTAACTGAGTAAAGGAATGAAGGGGACTATGTTTATGCATAGTGTAATTGGGGAAGCCATGGTAATCTGAATGATGAATTAATACTCCCTGAAGAACTAGACCTTGCAATTAACCAAGGAAGAGAATTTGGAGTTCTTACCAGCATGCCACCAATTTTTTTCGCTATGATTAGCACCCTCCAAATTTTACCTACACTTGAATTTTGGAGCCTACTATGAATCTTGTGATCGGTCATTCTGTGGTCACTTCTTGATCGGTCGAAGTCACTTGCTCACACATGCTTAGTTTGCAACAAGTTCATGAGCACATTCTTTTACGCAAGAGTGAACAAGCATAGCATAGTCCATCAAGATAGTTTTTATGTAATGTTCAACCCATGACGACAACCAGTGCACACTATTATTAACTATCCCTCACTTTTGGCTGTGTTTGTACTTCTATTTTGGTGAATTTTTCAAATTATTGCTTTTGTGCACCTTCGCTTTCGCAAGTGTCCTTTTCATGCCTTTGAGTGCCTCTTTTGATTGCTTTAACTTTAATTAGTGTCACTTTCATGTTGTCTTCACCATAACATGGGTCTCATTCACTATTGTTCATGTATCACAAGTGTTGTTCCCCCCTTTTCTCTTCATATAGTAAAAGTTGTATTTTAGCATATGTAGTGTTGCAAAATGCATGAAAGCTATTTTTGGTGTATTTAAATGGATAATATTTGTGTTAATGAGTTGTACTTACCATGTAAGCATGTATCACACTCATTCCCAAAGTTTCAACCATTCTCGCACAAGTTTTGTCACGATCGTCACAAAGTGTATCTTTGGTGTCGCACTTGTCGTAAGTTGTCACAAAACTGTCACACTGAGGGAAGTATGTTGCTCATGTATTCTAGATGATCAATGGTTTGTCATCAAGTGTTCTAAGTGTGTGATCATAATAAAGTCTTTTCATTGTTTACATTAGTTGAATGGATCCCACACTTAATCAAATTTGGAAACTTCCCGACTAGACAACATAGCCTCATCCAACCCTCTTAAACTACGCATTGCACAGTCCCAACCCTCAAGCTACAACCCTACCTTTTTGCACTATGAAATGTGCAGTTCTTGCCTTCCATGAATATGCATTACGTAATCGCAGTGCTGAAGCTCAACCTCTGACCTAAAAAACTATGCAATTTCTCTCTCCTGCCCAGTCAATACTATGCATTTTGCAGTCTCAAGGCTCAAGCCTCAAACTTGAGATCTTGAACCAGGAAATCACACAATCACCTTGGATCCTCTACATTCTAGAACTACACAATGGGAAAAATCAGTGCTTAAGTCCTCAGTCTAGCTCCCTAAGCTCCCCAATTACGTGATATTTTTGCTCAATCCAAGCCTGAACTACGCATTGCGTAGTCTCAAGGCTAAAGCCTGACCCTTGACTATCTGAGTTGCACAATTGCACAGTCACCGTGCCTCTCCCCCAGTATGCCACCCGATTCCAACTCAGTAAATGGATCATCATGTAATGTCTTAGACTAGGAATTTATCAAATTGATGTCATCTTGTTAGGAGTGGATTGCAAATGCAACTACTCTATCATGCTATGACAATATTATGAAGAAGGAGATGGAGAAGGAGGAAATGCCATAAGACAAATAAAGAGCTGAGAAGATAATATGATCATCAGGCAAGAAGACGAATGAACATTGGACTATAACAAAAGATGGAAGATCAAGACCACATTGAAGACTCCTTATCTTCAAGTCATAAGGAGGAGGAAGAAGAACATGCACCATTTTTTCAAGAAGACACAAGGAAAGCAACAACAAAACATGACTTAAAATTTCCATGTCATCATGTCATGAGCCATCATGTGCCACATCATTTGTGGATTATGTAATTCTATATTGGAAAATGTTATGTGAAGTGTGTTGGCATTATGATTTTGGTTTGGCTCTATGGTACAGGTATTGTACTTGATGGCAACTCACTCTTGTGGCAGATCTCAGTTCAAGCACTCAAAAATCATGGAAAATTAAGATACCCGCAGGTAATCCTAGAAGACGTTGCGGACCCGCAGGTACGCCGACCAAGGAGTGCATGCATGCATGCAGGTCATACGTTCAGAAGGTGCGGACCCCAGTTTCACTCTCTCCAATGCATAAAAGCACGTGCATGTGGAAATCTTCATGAATGGTTCATGGTATTAGTCCGACAGTTTTTGATCAAATGGTTTTGGTCCATATTATTGCATCCAAGAGTATTGATCCCAAGTATTGGTTCATGGTATTGTGTTATTATGGTTTTGGACCATGGTATTGTGAAAGGCTTGCCTATAAAAAGGAAAGGAGATCTCTTGGCCACACACTTGTGAAATTTGAATATCTTAAGATC